>JAQFVV010012550.1:2188409-2362206 GCA_028023455.1 Epiperipatus broadwayi
CATTAATCCAGCTCAGGAAATGTAAGCTCTAGTACAAGCATATAATATTTTTAATCTATTTTATGATTGAGTAAATTCACTGGAATAACTTTAACAATGAAATATCAATTTATTAATAAAGATAAAAATGAAATTAAGGTCTATAAAATACAGCTATACATATAAATTAAATCTTATTGTGATTAATACAAAAATAAATCCACTATTGCATTATAATTTACAAATATGTTTTAATAGGTTTATGTAAAACACACATATAAGCACACAAACAATTTATGAACATATATGAATTGTCATAAAATAATAAAATATTTTTATAATACTGAGATTTATATCATATGACACTTTAATTTGTCAAAATAAAAAATTTATTAAAAATATATTTTTGACAAATTATTCCATGTTGAAAGTATATACAAAATTTATATATTCACAAGCACTCAAATGTGCTGTATAATAACTTAAAAATTAACATGTTTGAATTGTTATGGATTTATAAAAAAAACTTAAATTCATGTTTAACAATACATAATTGCAAACTTATGATGTGTATATATATATAATAGATATGAATTAAAGCTATTATTTAGCCTTTTATTTTTTTATGATAATTTTTTTTTAATAATATTTACTCTTTTTACATTCCTTCATCAAAGTTTTTTTTTTCTTTTCAGGTTATTCCTAATTAATTGTAAATGTCTTTAAACATATTCTAGCACATTCTTTTATTTCTTAATCTAGAAAGATTTTTGGAGTTTTTTTTTTACTAAAATATACTAGAAATGCATCTTACTTTTTCTTGAATAAAGTTATTTGCTTAAAAAATTGTAATTTAAAAAACTACAACTGTCATTTTTCCTAAAGAAATTATTTCAAATAACTTACCACCTGCACCTTATATATATGGTGAATTACCTTTATTGTAGGTGTCTGCATATCGATAAAACAATATACTTATAAACTAATTCTTCAGCAGCTGATAGATTCTCTGAGTAAGATGGTTCCTTCTAAGCAGACTGGGTTATTGTTATCTCCAGGAAATGTGTTATCCAGTAAATAATGGCATAAATACAATCAGCTCCATTTAGTCCAGAATGTGATGGACTTCAGGCCTACTAGCTAGTGCACAATATATATGAGAAAATGAACCACAGAAAATCTGTACCTCGCTTCCATGTAAATCCAATCTTTACTGTACTAAACTAGTAACAGCACCACTTGCCTTCAGTTAATTTCATAGTAACCCTGTATAACTCTTAAACTTTAAAAAAATTCCCTCTAATATTTATTCCAACTTTTTATAATCACTGTGAGAAAAATACAGTAATTATAATAAGATTACTTTATCTTGATTGAAACAGTTAATGACTCTTTTTGATTCACTTTAATCCTTTTAAAAACCACTTTGTAGAATTTTTACCAAAATATGTTATACAAGTTTCATTTAAAAAAATTTTTTTAATTTATTCAAAATAGATAGTAAAAATTTATAATTACCAATATATCTATTATATAAAAACATGTTTGTTTTAATTTCAAAATCAGAATTAATAAAATATTAATTTTACATTTTTAAATGTTTAATTTATATTTTTTTAATTCTAAATTATTTAATGCTTAACTGTTATTTCACTGTAATATAGAAAATATGTATAAATTTTTTTTGTTTGTTGTGTTTATTTCTACTTTTCCTTTCAATTTTATATACATGTGTGTGTGCATGCACACACTACTATGTTATTGTCTGCCATGAGACACATAACTGTCTCATATCTTTCCTTATGGGGAAAAGAACAATAGAAATAAAACACCCATCTAACAATATTTTACATAATATACATGTACAATTAACTCAAAGTTTATACCTCACACTACATACTCAACAATTTATTTACAAGATGATCTACAATTCTGAGTTAGATAAACAATTCAGCTACTGGACTAGGGCTACCTCAATTTAGACACTAAGATAATGCAAGAATCATTGCAAAGCCCTGCTCTTTTGAGACAGGGGCTAGAAAATACAGAACTATGTCTTGTCCCTTTTCTTGACTTGAATCATTGCAGGATTAAATTAACTATACCATAATAATAAGAAATATGAAAATCAGCAATTGAGTTGGTGCAATACCTAAAATAGAACATGCCATGAAGTTCATATAAACATTGTATCCCAAGCCAATGATAAACCCCTCCATCCAAAATCAAAACTGAAAGTATAGCTAAACAAACTCCAAAAATCAAAAATCCAATCTGATCTCCAAAATCATCGATTTTCTATTCAACTCTAAGCATAAACTTCTTAAATATACATTAAAACTACTATTTTATAATTTATAATCATCAATATTGTTGTCATCTATTTGACAGTAATTTTTAAAATTAATTGCGCATAAAATGCATACTTTTGTTCTTTTTAAGATGTGATTATATTTGAGACCAAGTTGAGTGGCAATTTTATTGTGATGATCACTAGTACATTATCACCATCATCACATAGTTGGGTAGCCATGCTAATTTATAAGAATATAATGATTAAAAAATAGTGCATGGATACTAAAACATGCTGTTCATCATTACTACTCTAGACACTTAATACCATCAATTTACTGGTCAATTATAAACTCAATTTCTCAATAAATAATTACAATGAAATATAGTGCATGGACTTTAAAGAATATTCAGTAATTCCCTTTGTGCAAACCAGGATCACTATCAATTGGATGTCTATAAATACTAAATATAACCTCCTTTTACTTTTATGTAACAGAACATTATGCATGAATCCAGCTATATATATATATATGCATGTTGGGAATAACAAGAAGAGATCGAAAACACAATATATATTGGTAAGAGAACAAACAAGTGTTACTGACCTCATTGAAAAAATTAAAAGACTGGAGTTGGGCTGGACATATTTCTAGAAAAGATGATACGAGATGGACAACTGAAATCTTAAACTGGATTTCAAGAGATTGTAAAAGACCCAGAAAGAGACCACATGTGAGATGGATGGATGAAATAAGAAAGGGTGCAGTGGTGATGTGGAGAAGAGAAGCTAAAGATCAGAAGAGATGGATTGAACTTGGAGAGACATTCATCCTGCAGTGTTTTAATAATGGTTGATGATGAGGAGGATGATATATATGTAATCTTATAATTAAATATTAGTAAATACATTTATCAAAAATTTTGAAAAGTACAAAAAATATAATCGTCACTTAGGGATGCTTTTGATTATCCTCATAGTCTTTGACAACTAGTACTTTGAAAGGTTAACTTTCCCATAATTCTGTGATCTTAATGTTTGCTGCCTGCCTATTGATTAAATATTGTTTGTATTTATATATTAGCATAGCTTTCTTTATTTTCCTTTTATTGTTATTACTTTCAGTTTGCAATATTTTTACATTATTATAAATTATTATGGTCATAAAAATGAAAGCTGATACATTATTATTACTTTTGCAATTTTGTTTCATATTTTGAACCCTTTTTAACAATATCAAGTGCTCTTTAGTTCTTTTCTCCAATGTACATCTCAATTCCTCTATATATACATTACCATAACTATATATCCATTTATAAATGATGCAATTTTTATTTATAAATGAGTTATTTATTAATTTATTTAATGTAGGTGCATAAAATGCAATAACACATATATCATTATAAATTTTCATTACAAAATTTTCTTGTTAATTCAAAATATATAGTATTGATATTCAAATTTTTTTATTAGTAGAAGAATCAACCTTATTAATATTTTTTTTTATTTTTATATTTATATTGTATATTAAAATTTTTAATAGTATAATAAACATGATTGTAATTATAGCCAACATTTAACAATTAATTAGAATATATTTCAATACTTTTGCCATTATCTGATAAATATTTAAACAAAGATTGTCATTTCTGAATAAGAAGAACTTCAAACCTACCATTTTATGTGACATTGGTACTCTTGATTTATATGGGAATATAGCCTATTTTTGCTATTGGTTTAATAGTCATGTAGTAATCCAGCTTACATACACTTCTCATTATCTTAAGATCAAGGAACTGAATGCACATAAAATATTCATCTGTTCTGATCCATTTTAAGCCATTTATATTATATAATTCAGTACCAGGACATTTAATACACTTCACTGCTTGATGATACTGGTTTTGTCCCAATAAATATCAATATACATGTTCTTGGAATGACAAGATGGTAAAATAGGTAATTTTTTTTAAAACTTTTCATGTTTTTAATATACGGTATTTTGTATTTAGCATTTTTTTTCTATACAGTATTTTTTTACTTTTTTATATTTTTGGTATTTTTTATTTTTAGATGGTGGAAGGGAGTTGGTTTGATTTTTAAAAAACAAACACTTTGTTTGAATATGGTAGAGGGGGATTGGTTTGCTATTTAATTATCATCTTTTTACTTTTATATAAATATTTAATATTTATGCTACCGAAAAGTTCTTTATTTTTAGATGGTGGAAGGTAGTTGGTTTGATTTTTAAGAAACAAACACTTTATTTTTAAATGGTGGAGGGGGGGCTGGGTTTTTTTTTTAAATATTGTCTTTTTACTTTATATATATTTTTAACATTTACTCTACCAAAAAGTTCTTTATTTTTAGATGGTAGAAGGGTGTTGGTTTGATTTCTAAAAAACAAACACTTTGTTTTTAATTGGTGGAGGGGGATTTGTTCTGTTTTTAAGTATCGCCTTTTTACTTTTTTTTTTTTTGATATTTTTTTTTTTTTAAAAATAAAAATAATAACATATCAAAAAGTTCTTCTTTATTTTGAAATGTAGAAGGGGATTGGTTTGATTTTTAATTATCGATTTCTTTGATATTTTTTTAACATTTATGCTACCGAGAAGTTATTGCTTAATTTTTTATGCTTTTTAAGAAATCCTTAAACATTTTATTTTTAATAAACTTACAGTTTGTTTTTCGATGGAGAGTGGGTTTAGTTTTCTTTTAAATTATGTAAATAACAACAACAATTTTTAATGAAATAATTTGAAAAATCATTGAATAAAACAAGTTATAAATATTTGAGTGCAATAAATAAAAAACAAATAATCACTTAGACAGACTCATCTCGCCTAGTATTACTCAGAACAAATCCTGTCCTTTGTGCAGAGAATGCCAGATGAAATCTGTCAAATAATTGTCAATGGTTGTCCTGTCTGTGCCATACTACTTCTTATTCCACAACTTCAAACTGTTCACAGTCTCTTGATGTTCTGGGTGTGAGCACCTGTGGAGGAGGAAACAAAGTGGCACCGGTTATTTACAGTGAGGTGTGAAAAACTAGCAGACTCTAGATCAGTAGCCTTTCCAGCAATCACTGTAGATGGTAGTTTCAGACTGGATGTTGTTGCATATGGCTTGGAGGAGTGCAATTGCTGAGTGAGATGGTACTGCTACAGCAAAACATTTGCCAGTGTCATGACAAACACCACAGAACAGCCATTTCTGGATCAATATCCTGCCCTGGTGGGTTTTTTTTGACTGAAGAGGGCTTCATCTACCTCAACAATTTTATCCAGACTCTTTATTTGGCAACAGGGGCATGAGACAAGACTCTTCTGGCAAAGCTAATGTAGACCAATGTTCCAATGTGGTGCCTTTGGAGAGGGACAGTTCCACCACACCATGTTCTACTGTTAGTTTATCACAACTCCAATAACATATAAGCCTCACAGTTGTAATGTGATATTTTGGAACCATCAAACTAACTGCTTTTATGCAAACCACAGCTATACTTGTGGTGGTTGCAGCGAAATTTTCAGCTCCTGTAGTTGACTAAATTCATGGTTCTCCCACAATCACATAGCTTTGACATTGCCAAAATGTTTTCCATCTGAAAAATGCCATGGCATCAGCTTCTGTGGCCAGTAATTCACTTAGTTTCAATGATTTTTTTTACATTTGTAGTTGCTATTGTATTATTCTCACATGTACTCATGCGAAAATGTGCACTTTTGCATGAACTCGGATGAACTCTACTTTTCAACATAATCTTTCACAGTTTTTTTCAGTTATAAATCATACAGAAACCTGTGTGATGGGCTGACAATTTTTACTTTGTACTATTATTTCGATTAAGCTTTTTCACAATTTTTTGTTAATGAATATTTTACGAGTTTCGTGTACTTAAAATACGGCTACCTTCAAATCATACCGTACCAATAGGTCAGCTGTGCTCACTTGAGGAATACTTTTGTAAAACAATGGGCATGTTATTTCATTATGTAAGCATAGAATACATCACCATCAAATGGCCTATTATGGCTACAAAAACACATAGTGTTAATCGCAAGTTAGGCCGCTAAAATGGCATATTGATGTGCATTGGATGAAAACCTTGTGTCATCAAGTGGTGGAGGGTATTATATGTATTAGTACCTTTAATTCTTTAAACAAATCTTTAATTGTACTTGGATTACTGCTTACAAAATCGTTATCAACATATCGATAATATAAAGTAATATTTTTTTGATAACATTCCTTTTTCAAAATACTTTCTTCATATGTAGAAATTACAAAATTATATATTTGGGTTACTGTAGGCAGACCCATTGGCCAACCAATATCAAAAAAAGGCTATATTTCATATAAATCAAGAGTTCTAAGGTCACATAAAATGGCAGGTTTGAAGTCCTTCTTATTCAGAAAATGATAATGTTTGTAAATATTCACAGGATAAAGGCAAAAATATTAAAATGTATTCTAATGAATTGTTAAATGTTGGCTATAATTACAATCATATTTATTATACTATTAAAAATTTTAATATGAATTATAAAAATTAAAAAAATATTAATAATAAGGTTGATTGTTCTACTAATAAAAAAATTTGGATATCAATATCATATATTTCAAATTAACAAGCAAATTTTATAAGGAAAATTTATAAATGAATATGTGACATTGCATTTATGCACCTGCTACATTAAATAAATTAATATGTAAATCTAAATATAAAATCTCATTTATAAATAAATATTGCATCATTTATAAATAGATATGTAGGTGTGGTAGCAGATATATAGGGAAATTGAGATGTACATCAGAGAAAAGAACTAAAGAGCACTTGCTGTTATTAAAAAGATTTCAAAATATGAAACAAAATTGCAAAGGTAATAATATCATATCATCTTCCATTTTTTATGACCATAATAAATTGTATATATATGGTTTTAATTTTAATTATAATAATGTAAAAATATTGCAAACTGAAAGAAATAACAATAAAAGGAAAATAAAGGCAGCTAAGCTAATATATTAATACAAGCAATACTTAATCAATAGGCAGGCAGCAAATGTTAAGATCATGGAATTATAGGAAGGTTAACCTTTCAAACTATTGGTTGACAAAGACTATGAGGATAGTCAAAAGTGCTCCTAAGTGACTATTATATTTTTTGTAATTTTCAAAGTTTTTGATTACTGTATTTACTAATATTTAATTATAAGATTATGTATATTGCTTCGAAGAAATACAGACATTGATTTATAATATTATTACATATATATTGTAACCAGTTGAGTTACATCACACACACTAATATAGTGTATGTGCATATATATATATCTAAAATAAAGGAAAAGTAGAAATAAACATAGAATAAATTTTTGTAGATATTTTTCTATATTTTCTAAAATAAAATAATAACAAGTAAAGGGTTAAATAACTCTAGGTTTAAAATAAAATTCATTATAAAATTAATACTTTAAAAAAGGTCTTAATAAATATAAATATTGTAATATTATTAATTATTACTCTGATTTGGAAATTTAAAAACACCCTGTTATATTTTTGAAATTTTAATTAAACGAAATTTTTATCTATTAGAAATCCCCTATTTAAAAACATGTATATGTTTTCAAAGAGATTAGTAAGATAAAAATAAAAACTCTGTTTTTAATCAAGCTGCTGTTATCACCATAGATGAGTCTATAAAAGGTCTGATAACAAATTAACTCCAGTCTGGGTAATGATTTTTGAAGAGAGCAGTTTGGATTATAGTTTTTTGTGAGAGCTGAACAGAACAGCTTGGCTACTAAAACTTTTTGAATAAGTGAGAGAAATTAGCTAACCAAAATGGATAGCTGCAGTTTGTTGTTAGCTGTAGTAGAGAGTTGGCAAAATAGTTACCATAAACTGAGGTTTCTGAAGGCAAGATAATAGACTGTTTTCCATAGCAGGAGTTTGAATTCACCTAGAGAAAATGACCCACTTCTTTCTGTAGAAATTCATAGCCTTAAACATGGAGGATAGTTACTCACCTAAAATTCTATCAAACTAAGACAGCTGATTGCATGGAATAATCCTAGATAGAGCAGAGACCAACTACAAATCAAGATTTTACATGGATTGCATACTTTTATCTGATGATGACAACAAACATGGATTATATTTTTCTAATGGACCAATTTTTTGAACCAGCTTGCTAAATGACTAATTATATATATGCTGATATCTCTGCCTTTAGATACATCAGCTTGCTATATGACTAATTATATATATGCTGATGTATCTAAAGGCAGAGAAGAACTGATAAAAATAGATACAGCTGTGATGAGTAGAGTTATATATAATAACAAAATTTTAAATAATTTATTTAGTAAAATTACATTTTGAAAGTGGTGCATGAATTTGTACTTTTTATGTTTATGGTGGGTATATGGTTGAGCAGGGCTGTGAGGATGCAATGTGTTTATGGTCTTCCAAAGTATATGCTCAGCACTGTCTAGACCTAGATATTAAGCTCCCAGGGTAGTCCAGCAGTGTATATGTAGGCTTCATGAATAGGCCTTGGTCTCATGAATAGACCTTTTCTAAAGCCCCTAAGACTCACAAGAGATGAGCAGGGCTGGCTCAGTGCCTGATTTTTTTTTCTGGATACTATTTCTTGTGGATGATCTGTCTATGTACTTAGAGGGGCAGTGCTTAAAAATGAGGTATTTTCTCGCGACATCATGGGGCATTGTGTACTTAGTCCATGCTTGACTATCTACTTATCATGGCATGAAGAGCTGCACTTCACGTATTCACTTTTCCTCTCTCACCTTGCCTACTTCATCAGCATTAACTAATCAAGCAGAAAGACATTTTGAAATTTATATTTCCTTAATTCTAGAAAATGATTTTATCTTTCGTTTATTGAAAAAAAAAAGACATTTTAAATCAATCAACAATCATCTGTCAAAAATTTGATAGTGCTTGTTTCAAGAAAAAGACTATTCAGCAAAGAAAATAAAATTGCAAGAATAATCTTTAATAATTTTATTGTGATAAATACTAATGTTATGTAGATAAATTAATATATCGTACGTCTGTGCAAATTAGATATATATATATATATATGCGTTTCAGTAAACCTACTATGTAAATGTATTTCATTTAACTGAAACTTTAATTATTTATTATATTTATATATAATTTAAGATTTGGATAATTATTTTGCAGCAAGTCAAATAGGTTATTTCACACACACACACACATGTATATGTGCGTATGTTATCAATTATAACACATATGTAAATTTTAATCATTTTTGTTGTTATTGAATGTCAATTGAAATTGATTATATATTATAAATCGTGCGTCTGTGCGCCTATATATGTAAACCATAGTAATAACTTGGATTGTAAATTTTAATTTTGCAAATCAATGTAACAATTTGAATTTTGAATAGGAATTATGTAAATTAATGTGAAAACTTGAATTTTGTAGTAATCTTGTAAATTACAGAGGGATGACTGTATTATTGTGTACTTTTCAAAATCAGAACCCTTATAAGACCTTAATCTTTTTTTATTGTTATTAATAAACTTATATTTAATTGTTAAAAAATTGTATTCCATTATCTCTTGGTCACATACAGTAATAGAGCCCATGTTCTCTGAGCTAGATTTCAGACATGGATAAATGGGGATGTGTTTAGTGCTTTGGGAATCCAGTGATGATCAATCATTATCCTGGTTGGCGAAAAAGAGGATACTCTTTAAATCCCATGTACTATTATTTGTTTATTTTACTTTAGTCTTATTAAAAATTTAGGTTTATAGTTGGCCAGTACAAGTGGCCTGAGCATTGATGATGATCACCATGTTTTAAATGTCCCAGCATTATTGATTTGATTTCTGATTATTGTGTATTTTAATGGATGGGCACTAAGCTGGTGCATCCAAGTTATTAGGCAAAGGCTCTATGGTTAGCCTGGTCTACAGAAGACCCATTTCCAATCTAGTCACAAGGTTGACTGTTGATTTATATGTTTTATTGTACTGATTTGTTGATTCCCATCAATGATGATGATGGATGGTTCTCTTAATATTTACTTATACTTACTTTGACTTATTATAATGCTGGTTGAAATTAGAATTATTATGGTTGCTCATCAGAGTAGCTGGCTGATCTCTCAATGCTCACAGAGATCTCTTGATCTCATGTTATTATATTCTGTAAATTATTGATATTTCATTTTATCTATTTGACCTGGGGTTGATGATGATTTTGCCATCATCCAGTTCAAATAATCTCACCATATCTATTTCCTTCCACTTATCACCCACCCCATCCCATTACAATATATATTGTAATCTAGTGTTATTGACACTTGGTTTATTTAGCATTATTTCCACAGGAAAACAATGCAATCCTTTTCTAGGAAATAAAAAGTAAAATAATAATAATATTAAGTGATTAATAAAGTATGCTATTTACTCACTGTAATGTGTTTTAAGCAAATAACTAATAAATTTGGTAATCCAATGTCATTTTGAAGAAGAGCATAAATAATTTAATAAAAATATTAACCATCAAAGCACTTTAATATAGTATAAAAGCACATCTCATAAACAGTAATTGATTTTGGATGGGTAGAGGGGAGAGTGGATAAATGTCTTATCATAAAGCACAGTAACTTCTGATAATTTTTTTTTAATTATTTAGATAATAATGTATACAGAATTATATATCACTAATAAGCATTATTAGTTAAAGATATTTATTATTTTTCATTAGTTGTCCAATTACTTTGTAATCCATTTAAATCATATGGAAATATATAACTGTAATAAGTTTTTTTTTTCCTTTCCTTTGTTTATGTATAATTAAATAATTATTTTTCTGTAAGAGGTCGCTAAAAGAAGACCGCTAAATTTTGTAGAAAATCTAGTCTGACTTAAGTTTACAAGAGGAAGCAGTGCTGAAATTCGGTAACAAATTTTTATATTTTTTATTGCAGAAATAAATATAATTCAAGTAACATTTTAACAATATCATGTCTAGCTAAAATATTTTGATAAGACATCCATAAGCTTCTGTTGCTCTACCTATTATAAAGCTTTTTATACTCAAAATGTGCTATCTTATGCTAAAGTTCGAGATTACCGTATCGACTACAGCAATCACGGAAAATGTCATTATCGTTAAACTAAGCAATATAAATAATTTCCAAGAAATAATTAATTATTTGTTAACTTTACCTTATTTAACAATCTTTTCATGGTATAAAAGAAAAATTAGAATTAAAAGATATATTATAAAAGCCAAGGAAAGTTAACCAAAAATTTCGCGCTCTTTCTAACAGAAATTGTCTGCTTTAGAAAATAATGCAAGTTCCCCACGTTAAAATATGTTTTATTCACTGAAAATTATCTAGAAATAATATAAATAATAAATGATATTTACTTATGCACCTGCATATTTTTTTTAAAAGAAATATAAATTTTCTCAAGGCAAATATCGGAAAATTTGTATGTGTGCATTTACGGAGAATTCATTATTAAAGAAAAATTATAATTCCTAGAGTAGGAATAAAGACTATAAACATTAGTGACTTAATTATAACCATAATATAATAGGTTATATTATACATCAATGGGAGTCGTTAAAACTTTATATCCACGTAAGTCAGCTGCAGTCAATAATAATAATATTTTGGAAAATTCGCGCATTCTTTTATTCATAAGCCAGCTAGCTAAAAATGATACGTATCGCCAATCGTAAAAGAAAAGAATTGTATATGTGATCGTTTATCGTCAAATATTTGTAATGTTAAAATCTGTATTGTTTTCTTGGATCCCAAAATTATAGCAGTTAATTCAAGGAAGAATTAAAATCCACGCTGCTATGTTTTTCTTTGCCTACTATTAAGTGCACCAGAATGAAGGCAACTTTTTATAAATGAAATAATAAAATGTGTTTCTTGTTTTAACTTTGCTTCGTGAACTACGGATGGATCAAGTTCTTCATCTGGATAAAGTGCCCAACGGAAAACATTTTTTTTTCTAGTGATATTATAAGCACTTGTTAAGGAATGATTTTTTTTACTAATTTGTAAAATTATGTGTATTTTTTTTTATATCAGCAGGTTAAAGGCGATATATACAAGTAATATTTAAATGACCTTGTAATCATAAAGGTATGTTTTCATGTAATTATTCTAGGTTAAATTTATATTTGACATGAAAAAAAAAATATTCTTTTTATAAAATGTGTTTACTTATGATATGTAATTATGAGTATCAATTTGGATGTTAGATGCGTAAAAGAATAAAAATTTAGATACTTAATAGGCAAAATATCTAGTTAAAATTATCAGAAGTAATTAAAGAGAAGTGCTATACAAAATATTACTTATTTAAAGTTTGAAATAAATTTATACTATGTTAATTAAGGAACTTATTCCCAATTATTTTTTATTAACGCATTCACTTGGTTTAGTTCAAAATACTATACTTCCAATTATTTGTTGAATGTTTCTTTGGCAAAAGTTAAAATTATTGTTGCATTCTGTGATATCCATTGATATCAGACGTTGATCTAAGTATACCCCGGAACATAAATTTAGTGAAATTAGTGTATTTGCTTGTCTTGCCCTGATATAGCATCGGTATAGGCTTAAGATGCGCCTAAGTAATAATTGTAATGTATCTATTTTGTGGGATGGAAAATGATCTCCCCAAAAGCTTTATTTTCCATGAGGGGAATAGATAAATCTAGTATTCGGGTATGTTTATAACCCAAATGATCGCTTCTCAGAGTAGGACGATCAGTACTTTATATAGTATTTAGTGTATTTCATTAGTTAAAATCCCAGGAGAGGATTATATTTGGTGTGTGCTCCTATTATGCCCAATTAAGAGGCAAGGACCCACCAAACTATTTTAATATAGTAGTTAACTCTACAGCCCTTCGGTGTTATTCCTTATTCCTCATGAGAAAATAGAGATAATTCCACCACGGAAGGTGTTGAATATTGTGTTTGTTTAGAAAGTTATGGCAAGATAACGGGTATATTGGAGGTTAATTCCTCAAGCTCCATTTAGTATAAATAGCGTGCTAGTATATATGATCAATGTCTGAATTGTGCGACGGAATAGTGCTGGTAATCCACACGTAAGTCAATGGAGAGAGTAAGTTTTAAAATTGTGTAATTTAGAAATTTTTATTTGCCAATAGAGGGTTCAAATACTAGGTTTAATTCAGGTTAATGATTAAGTAGCACTCACAATATAACTTATACTGAGAAAAACAGTGTGTATAACAACTTCAGTTGTTATTAAGGTAAACATTAAAAGAATAAGTGTAACTTCTGATATGTAACCCATAAATTATAATAAGTTATCTAAATAAAAACTATCATTTAATTAAAGATATGATAATAAAAATCGTTTGTACGCATTGCCTAGAATCAGATTATTTTTGTTTTAAAACAGATCGTTAGTCAATAAATTTAAGTAACCGTTCATATAAGATACACTAAACGGATGAGTTGATGTATCGATAATACTATTTATTTTGTTATATTCAATTTGCATAAATGTAGAAAGAAGATGAAGATGTAGTTCGAATCCAAGTCTAAAAGTATAGACGAATTAATATTAGTTATATTTTGTTTTATCCATATGGGATCGAATAAATTGTATATGTTTGTTTATTATGTTAATCATAAAAGATAATTTTGTTAAACCATCATAATAAATTAGAATTTTGTTATAAGTTAATAATAAATTATCGTCTTGTTACAAGTTGTTTTGAGTCATTTTTCTTATGTGCTAAATAAAAGTGTATTGGCATAATACTTGCAATACTTTCTTGGGTCCAAAATCATTTATGAAATCTTAAATTCAAAACACCAGATAGACAATTGTAAGCAGATCAAAATATTTCATTATATTATATTTTAATAAGAATTATTTATGGAATTGAAAACTTCAGACCAAGACATTTTATTTTATTTTATATGTGTGTAAAATCACTTTATTCCCAAACTACTAGTTTTGGTTGCACATTGTTGAATACACATTTAAATGAAGTATCTAAGTAATAAATCTTATTTAAATTATTGTGTTGTCATGGATAATGGAAGGACACAAAAGCACCCTTGTCTTTTCATCATTCCGACTGAGATTCTGGATTTAAAAGGCTATATTATTCAAAATTATGCGTTGTTATTGAATATGGTTATCATCTCATTAAATATTATAATAGTTAATGTGTGGATGAAGACACCTAGAATTTAAATAAGGTAAATTTTTCCTACAGCCGACCAGAATGTCAGTCCTATGCGACAACACAATACTGCCGAGCAATTTTCTTAAATATAACAGAGAACCCTGAGATTAGTGTCATTATTATAAGTGCTCTTAAATTAATAATTGGTCAAATTCAGATCAATATTACAAGCGTGGCATGTCTTAAGAGATGGAAACATCTAATTGTATAATAACCAAAAATATTGAGATCATATTGGCAAATTAATGAATATTTTGTTTTAGTCAGTAATATTAACAATGACATGAAAAATCATCATCATCATTGTCGAACAGTGCACGTACTTACAGCCCAGAGAGAGAGAATGGTAGTTTATTAATAATTTTCTTTTTGAATTTATTTTATTAATGATATTTTTTTTTATTCTATCTCTGTCTGAACTGCATATCGCTGTAGCTGAATTAATATAGAACTAACCTAACGTCGAGCTATTATTGGGTAAAGTAAAGTTTATTACTCGGACTATACGAAGCGTAGACGGAAGTTAACGAGGCCTTCCGTAAGAAGGGTATAGGTTTCCGGATGGATTTTGTTTATTTAAGATTAATTAGGAATCGCCGCTCACATTTACTAGGTTAGAAAATATATATATATATGTGTGTGTGTGTGTGTGTGTGTGCGTTAAATAAAATAAATTCAGTCATGCATATTTAATGTAAAAATGTGTACTCATTTCATGTTAAATAGTATTATAGATGAATAAAAAAAAATTCTCTATTAATTCTATTTATTTGTTATTTTAATTCTTGAGTCATTTATTCATTATAATATTCATTAACTTTTACATTATGGGCTTGGTTTTAAATATTAGTTTGGTTGGTTTAAAATAAAATAGTTTTAAAAATACATATGAATTTACATATCACTATATTCTTGATATACAACGATTTTAGATTATTAGTTTATGATGTTATGTGCTTTCTTAATTTTTTAAAAGATAAATTGTTTACAAATTTATAAATATAATTATAATTCAATAAAGAAATGAATTTATGACAGCAGACAAGGTTTATTTAGTTTTTTATATCTTTTTTTTCTAAATTCATGGCATAGTCAATCATGTGTATATGTAAAAATATGAATGATATATTTTCTGGGTTCAGCCATGTATGAATTTTAATATAAATACACCCAGAGTTTCAGCTTAGTCATACTAGCTATCAACTGGGTAATGAATAGAATACTATAAATATGGTTGTAGAGATTCTGTAAATAATGATTTATAATAATGTTAAAGTTCCATCGATAGGAAAAAAAAAACATAAAATTCAAAAATAAAATAAAAGTCAGAAACACTTTAGAATAATGTTTTTTTTTTTTTCAAAAACAAACTTCCAAATAGGAGGAAGTTTGCATGTGTCATTATATCTGTTGACATAATTTGGTCTTTTGATATCTCAATGGCTTCTCTGATCTTACATTGGTGTGGAGCATCACATTGGATAGGTTTCTGAATTATAGATATCAATATTGTGACTTGAATCTATAGTATGGAGTGAGAGCACTGCTGGTAGCAGTTAAACAACACTCATTATCTTCAGCATTTTCATAATGCTATGGGCTCTTGATACAATATGGATTTTCAATACCAAGATCCTGACCAGATATGACACTCTCCACCAATATAAGATCAGAAAAGTCATTAAAATACTCAAAAGACAAAATTGTATCAACAAATGTAATGACACATGCAAATTTTCTCTTATTTGGAATATTTTAAAAAAAAACACACACACACACAATAATCTAAGGAATTTCTGACTTTTATTTTTCAATTTTATATATCTGGGGGTTTTTTAGTGGTGGAACTTTAACATTATTATAAATCACTGGTATCAGTATGTTTACAATAATTTTTATAATATCTTATAGATCCAGTCTATTCCCCCTCCGAACTATAAAGGGGTAAATCTGATATTTCAATCATTATAAATAAAATTTTAAAATTATATACACACTATAAAATATAAATAAAATAAAAATCATAAAAATATATTTATTTTATATAATATTTTTAAAAATCAATCAAAATGTTATAGTATAAATAAAATATATAATTTAAAATAATAAATACAACCCTCATTTTCAACTAATTAATTATGTTCCCATTTTCAAGATAATTAGTATTATAATACCCAACCCTACACTTACACATACAATACAACATAATCAACTATACGAACATATTATTTTTATAAAAATAATAAAAATAAATAAACTTTTTTTATACCTTTCCACACTTAACACCCATCTTATCTATTAATTTTTTATTCACTTAAATATTATTATTTTTTTTTATTCATTTATCATTTTCTTCTATAATTTATTTATTTATTTTTTTTTTTTAATTATACTAATTCAATAATTTTTTTAATTACTTATATATTAACCATCATATAAATGTAATTAAAATTCCAACTAATAATCTGCCCCGCACAACAATTATTTAAATCCGACTTCTACAAAACAAAAAAAAAATATAATCATATTTCATATCTTCAATCTCTTCCACAACAATAAGAAAAATTCTTAATTTAAAAATTTAAAACATAAACTCAAAATCAATTTAATATAAACACATATCAAAAAAATAGAATATTTCCTTTAAACATCAAATAAAAAAAACACTTTAGAATATTTATTTGAATGATAAATATCTATTATATAATTTCTATACAAAACCTTTTATATTGGAGACAAATTTTACTACCTCACTATAAAATGTCTAAATTTTCATAAAACATATTTAAATTATAAAATTATTATCAAAAATTCAAAAGAATTTCAAATACAAATAATTTCAACACTTCTTATAGCTAAAAACTCAAATTTCAAACAACGTAAAATTTCAAAAACACATTTATTTTTAAATATATTTATGAGGAACATTCAAAGATATATTTATGAGGAATTAATGAAGAATAGTTTTGCCTCTGGAAGCAACGGAAAAGAATATAAAAAAGAAAAAGTTTGAAAAAGGAAAAGGAAAAAGGGGGGGAAGAGGCAAGAGTTTAAATTGTAAACTGGAAAGAAAATTTACACATGAGGGTAAAACAAAAACTGGCAAAACACACTAAATAAGAGTTTAAAAAGGATGATAGGATCGGATAAAATTTAGCGCAATGGGCAGGAGAAATAATTAAAGAATAAGACAAACAAGGCCGATATTTTCCCGATAATTTACTTCACTCTATTTGCATTTGATAAAACAAGATAGAATACGGGTAAAGTTTATGTAAAAAAAATGGGTTGTTAAAAAACTAGGAAGAACAGGGGAAAGGCAAAATCGATTGAACAATCAAAAAACCCTAAACAAAATAAAGAAGGAAGGATAGAATTTCCCAAGAACGAACCAACAAGGAATTCAATGAAAGGAAGAAATAATTTTTTAAACTAAAACACAAGAAAAGCCAAAAACAAGGAACCCGGACCAGATTTCCAAGCCGGCATGAATTTTGGGAAACAACAGAACCCGAAGGAGCAAAGCAGACAACATTAGGAACCCCCAACCTAAAAACGAAAATATAACGCCACCAAAGGCCTGGTAATATGGTAAAAATAAACAACACACGTCACATTAATATGTTTGATGTTAATAATAGTTTTTATTAAAAAAGTTACAAAAGTTTATTTCTATTGAATATAAGATAAGTTTTATGTTTTCTATAAAAAAAGTTACAAAAGTTATTTTTTCTATTGAATAAATTTATATATAGTTTTATGTCATTCTATTTATTGTGTTTTATTACGACCGATATCGTCAAGTTTCCATTATATATATGGAAGAAGGGTCGATTCTTTAATCCTTATTTTATTTCATTGTAAAATAGTGCGATATTACATCTACGTTAATATATATTTCATTATATGGGAGGGGGTCGTTTAAAATTTCCTAAGGGGCGCAAAAAAGTTTGCGACACCTAGTAGACACTTTGTGTTATCAAACTGAAACATTAGTACATTTGTAATAAAAATAATACTTCAATGAACCCAGAAAGTATATTATTTAGGTCTGTAACCTACGAAAATATTTGTATCAACAAAAAACTTAATATTATATAAACAAAAGAAACTTTTATTAAATTGCTGCTAGATTTATATCCAAGCTTTAAAATCATGTTGAGTATGCCAAACATACTTAATGTAAATTAGGTTGCTATGTTTGCTGCAGACTCAATTGATTTCTTAAGCTGTTAATGATAAAAGATTTGGTTATTAAAAATGCATATCCAGCACAAAGTTAGTTTAGTTTTTTCATCAAATATTGCTATTTAAATCATCCAAAAATTTGTATAGAAGTTTACATTGTAATCCTTATCAATTGTTAAGTAATAAATTATGCAGATATAAAAGAAACAAAAATCAAAATTATGAACTTATGAAAGTAGGATATGATAGAAACCAAATTTTATGTACATTACATTGGTTTAATAAGAAGAATTGTCATAATACATAACTTGATAATAAAAAATTGATATCTATGCCATTTGTAAATAATGTTCAATATAAATTAATTAAAAATATATTTAAAGATAAAACAATATTATATTTTATGTTCTTCCAAATGTATGATTATAAATATACAAAATAGTTATAATCAATGTAGTTGGTTTATGAAGGATGTAAGAGCAGTAAAGAACATTAAAAAAGTGATTTAGAAATCTATTAATGACATGGAAAATGACTTCTAAGTGAGAAAAGACAGTAGTGATGTTTCAGCAATATGATTTGTTTTTGTTTTTGGAAAATCATTTTTAATTTTCATTATGTAGCAGAAACAGATTTAGATTACAGAATCAGGATGATAATTTTCCAAGGAAAAAAAGTTGTAAAACTGGTGAATGTCATTGGTTGATATAAGATGGATGTGTACAAGATTTTTCAAGATCTTACTAAAAAACTAAATTAGAGAACTAATTAATGCAGTGAAATAAAAAAAATCCAAGTAAGAAAGAAAATAAATTGAATTTTTTTAAGTATAAGTTTGTATTTATGCTTGGATGGTTATTTTAATTTTCAATGAGGCAAAAAATAAATTAGAATATTGCATCAAAAAAATAATAATTTCAAACAAAAAAAAACAAAAGTTCTTGCAAATGATATAGCTATGTAAATGTTTTGTGAATTCTTATTAATGTAAGTTTGTTTACATTTTTATTTTATGTTTTTAAAAGTTTTATTTTAGTTTTCATTAAAGTCAAAGTATACAATGTCTACAGAATTAATTTAATTAACATTTATATTTTTTAAACAATTCAAAACAAAGCAAAACTTTCCATACAGTAGTGCCATCTTGTGCCAACAAGAGCAATCAATAGATGCCAGAAGGCTATTGAGCTTGGATTGAAAATATTATTGTGTTTTCAATTTCATTCTCATAGTTTTGTAGTTAAGTAGAGTTAAAAGGTGGCTGCTAGAGGGTTGCATTAGATCCTAAGATCTAGGTGCAGTGCTCTCAGATCCAAGGCTCCTCACTGATGAAGGCCACAAGCCAGAAACTGGTCTGGGGATATTGGATGAGTAGATAGGGATTTTATGCACAAGCCTTATGGCATCCATTGATTGCTCTTGTTGGCACAAGATGGCACTACTGTATGGAGAGTTTTGCTTTGTTTTGAATTGTTTAATAACAATTATGTGCTAGTATGATATAGTGATCATGTGATGTTTAGTGATTTATATTTTTTTGTTTTATAATATATTTTTGGTTTAAATGGTTGTTTTAGATTCTAACTTCACTTGAAATAAATTACTTCTAAATATGTGTATTGTAAGGTACGTTATAAGAAATATCAAACTACTTCTTGAACCTAACTAATTTGATATAGAAGACTCTATTAGTTTTTATAATTTTGCTATTTTTTTTCTTTTATGTTATTGACTAATTAAAAGTTAAATATGACTATTTTGATTTTGAACTTCAGCTATTATTGCCTGGAAATTATAATAGACATTATTAATACATTCGCAAGATAATTTTGGTTACTATATATAGGCAGACAATAATGATCAAAACAATTTACATAGTAATTTATTTTTCCATAAAAATAATCATTTGAGTGCTTTTACAGAAAACTAAAAAAAATATTGACATATTTTATTCATGAAAATATTCATGGCAATATACATTTAATACAAATGTGTATACTGCTTATCTGAAATTAAATATAAATTAAAGAAATAAAATTTAAACAAAACAGACTAATAATTTGCTAACACCCATATATGATATCACACTAATATAACCAACTAATCAATTATTTCAGTAAATTTGTTTTATGATTGTCACTAGACTGTAAATCCACATTTAGTATTCCCATGTAAGTCACAGAGCCATTTGTATATAAATACTAAACTCATGACCAATCAGATTTTAAACAATGAAATAATTATCACTTGAACTTAAAATAATCAATAGTTAAATATTACACAAAATATTCAAAACAGGTTGAAAACAAATATAAATTTAAATTTCTTATATATTATAGTACAGTTCACATATGCATATTTCTAAAGAAGTAATATATAAATTATCCATATAAGTAAGGGTAAACAAGCAGGCTAATCCAATTGAGAGTAATTTGCATTTACTATCTTTGACTCCATGTAAAGTAACCTGAAAATCTCTTTCAAAACAATTATTTACAGTTTAATTCATCATTCAAGAGCTGGCTATGGGCCTACAGTTGGCATTCCAATGCATAAGTACTAAGTTTTTTGCTCATAAATACTTAAGTAAAAATAAATCATATTTTAAAGCATAAAATGATCATGATATGCTTACATAATATTCAAAATTAAATGATATTGTGAAATTGCATAAGTAAAAATTGGAAAGGGCTACAAATTTTAATCTTTTAAGCTTTAATTAACATACTATATTACATTTCATGAAATAATAAATCATGTAACAATTGACATGGATGATTTGATTAATTAGTTATTTTAGCTTGATGTCAAAAATAATAAATATACATTATTGGTGATTTGATTAGATAGTTTATTTAAAATGATAAAAAGTAACATTATGAATGTTATGCATGCCTTTATTTGCATAAAGTAAAAATAAAACTACAGTGTTGATACCTATTATTACTGTTACTTTTCAAAATAATCTTAAGCATTCATGCATTTTATTATCATGGTTTGAGTTTGAAAAGTACAGTATAATTAATATATCTCTTTTCATTTATACAAAACAAATTTAAACGCAATTTTTTATCTTTCACATAAATTTATTAATGTTTTCTATTTGATTAGTGAAGATTCAATAATAAACATTTCTTATATATAGAATTAAACTATTCAAATTGATTCAAAGGTGAATTTTGCTATTTATACACATAATGTATACTCAACACATGAGGTATATATATATATATATATATATGAGTGTGTGTATAATTAAAGAGAAATGATTTCCACCTTAAATATATATGCTGTGCTGATTTTATAATAGCTCAATGATGTTATGTTGAGTACTGAGTTTACTTTCAAATGCAGACATGAGATAGACACTTTTAGAGATAAAAATGGCCATCTTATCTTTAAACCTAAATTCTAAATATGAAGGCCAATCTAAACTGTCTTAGTTTGAGATCATGAAGATATTTCATTATTCACTTTTACTTCCATTATTGAGTTTAAGAGTAATCTCAGTACTCAACATGACCTTGTTGAGCTATTAGAAATCAGTACAATGCATATATTAAAGGTGAAAATCTTTTATCTTTAATTATATATGATCTCTGTGCTTAGTAATGTATATGTATATTACAGTGGTGAGCTTGTGATGTGACTGTTGGTACACAAACTTGTAACAGGTGATACTTTAGAACCAATATCTTAAACTCAATGCAATTTAAATATATATTATTAGGAAATTTATTTGGAAATATTCTACTTTTGATCCTTTCACAATATCTTCCACAACTATGAATTTATATATATGACTACTTTTTTCAAGGAGAAACATGAAGATTTCTTCATATCAGTCGAACCCATTTTGAAATACTCCAATAAATAAGAAATATTTTCAAGTGCTAATAACATAAATAGATTAAGATTTTTTTTCACAAATATATCAAATAAATAAATTCTCATAGCACCATAATTCAAGAGATAATTGAATTATTTCTTAAATAAAAAAAACTATTATATGTAATATGTACTTTATAATGCACTGCTATGAACTATAAAACAAAATATGGGATTCAAAATTTCCTATTTGATTATAAAAGAAAATTACATTATAATAAACAACATTTATTCATCTTTGTTATAACAACTTTATATGAATCATTTAGATAAATTTAATTATCATGGATGAACATATTCTATATAATAAAAGAGTATTAATCCTTAATTCTTTATAATATTTTGAGTATTTAAGATGGATGTAAATCTATACAATGTCATTTAGCTTATTAATCAATTCATATACATTTAAACAAGAGTTAGATCATTAGATATAGATTTAAACATAATGACCTAGTAATCATGGAATTGTGAACCATACATATAAGTATCTTATATTATTTATGCATGTTATGTGCCACAATATATTAACTTTTCTATCAACATTAATCGAATAATCAGTTATTTCATTATGAGTTCTCCATGACGATGTAAAGATAAGGCATACATGAGAAAATATATCTACATAAATTCCCCAACATTAAAAAATATTATTAGGAAAATGTAAATTGGATTCTTACTATTGATAAACTTAATATATTAATAATACAAATATTGTGGGTATGCATATTACTACTTGCAGCATATACCTAAGCATATATATAACCAAGATATAATATATTGTAACTTGTAAGTCCATTACATGTCCTTTCATAATATTAAATTATAAAGAAAACAATAAGGAATCATATTTTTATAAAGTTTAATATAGTTAATTAAAATAGTTTAGATGGTGCTTGTATTATAGATAAAGATACTGTTGGATGGCACCGTTTTCATGCTAAAACTATAAAATATGAACATTCATGGGCCATTGATTTTAATAATTTTTCTGTGCTTTTTTGTAATGTGAAAATAAAAACAAAACAAAATCATCTTTTTTAAATATTATTTTTTATTAATGTATACAATTTAAATGATAATAATAAATGTAAAATAAAATCAACAAATTACAATTTGATTCGTGTTTTTTATATCGTATACTTTTTAAATCATGTTACGGCTTTTTTTTATCAATTTTCTATCGGATATTTTTTTACTTGTGGTATGGCTTTTTTTTTTTTATCAATTTTCTATCGGATATTTTTTTACTTGTGTTACGACTTTTTGTTGTTGTTGTTTAACTAAAAAATATTAATCGTAATAAAAGTAAAAGTTGTTACGGTTAGATTTAGGGTTAGTTTTAGGGTTAGTTTAGGGTTAGTTTTAGGATTAGTTTTAGGGTTAGGTTTAGGGTTAGTTTTAGGGTTAGTGTTCTGTTTGTTTGTAATGCTAAAATAAAAAAATTCAAAATCGTAACCGTACTCGGACAGAAGAAACTCAAACTTTTTTTAAATAACAACAAACACATGTCTTTTTTACTTATTAAATATGTTTATAATATTTGCTTTTTATTAAATTTACAAAAAAAAACTGTATATTTGGACTTTTCTTACTGGATATTTTTTCCTACCGCTCTTTTTACTTCAAAAATATACAGACGGTAGAAACTTCTTTGTCACGTTACCTAATTGCAACTCAATAAAAACAAATATTTAATATTTTACCAAATAAAAGTTCAATACAGTACATTGTAAAAAGTCTTATAATTATTGTTTTAAAAAATCTGAACATTTTAATAATTTAAAATAAAAAAAAATCCAATGAAAACAACATTTCAATACAATTCAAATACAAACTCTCTCATCAAGCCGTAATTATTTTATAAATTGTGCGAATTTGGAAAATGTATTTGCAGCTATGCATTATACATGCTGTACTGTGATGTGACATAGCAGCCTGCATTCTGTAGCACAACAAAAAAGTTGTATTATAGAAAACGTGGGTTCGAACGTGTTGGCCACGGGAACAGCATTTTTATGTGTTTTGGTGCGAAAACCACACCATAGAGTGGTGCTTTTAGCTATAAGATGAGTACCATTTACATTAAAAAATATTAGGGAAAAATATGTTTAAATTCAATATAAATGCAAGAATGAACGTAAGTGTAAATGAAATATTTTTAAATAAAAGTAATTAAAATATATATATATGCATCTTCATCTTAGAAAAAAAAATTTTTTTTAATTAAAAGAAAAAGAAGAATGATTATTTTAAGTATTAAATAATAAAGTTCATTTATATTGTATAAAATAAAAATATCATAAGCAAATTTTTATAAAACAAAAGAACACGTCATTGTTTGGTAACCAAACAGACCTTCCTTTTTTTACTTTGATGACATCAATATTTTTACGTAAATAACTCAATGTTTTATGAATTTGTTGATCAACTCGTAATGATCTGTTAATAAATTTTACAAAGAAAGGACACGGTTTTTTTTAATTGATATCTGCAAGACCATGAATCGAATGAAGAACAATCAAAAATAATAATGTCATTGTTTACCGTGTGCTAAGTGATTTAAAATCATCTATATTTTGGATACATATATGAAAAGAAAGAACATAATGAAGTTGAAATTAGCTGGATATCACCTAGAAATAAAATGCATGGAGGCATCATTATTATCATCCTTTGTAATTCACACAGGATTAAAAAAAATGTAAAAATGCTAAAAGTTGCCAAACGCTAGTGAACTTTTAAAAATTATCATTAACATTTTTTTTAAACTTTCAATTAAATTCAATTAGAAATGCTTTTCTTTTTGAAAATTTAAAATAATAGCATATTTTACTTATCATTATTGTTCAATATAAAGATAATAATTAGATCAAGTAATTAAGGTATAAATTAATCAATATAAATAAACTTAATAAAATAACGTAAAGGATGTATTTAATATTTAATTTTTTTTTTTTAATATATAATTAAATTTTATAGAAAAGTTTTACTTGATTTAAAGAAATATATAATTTTTAAAAAAAAAATACTTTTTCCATGGTATATTTATGTCTGAATGTGAAAGATGTATCTAATAACCGGTTATTGTGATTGTAGATATATTTTTAATATTCAAATATAAGTATATTGTCTACACTAAACTTAATGTAATTAGAAAGTACTTGAATTAAGAATTTTAAACTCCCTACAACTATGCACTCCATCTTATACAAATTATAAATATGACCACATACATATGAAAAAGATAAACAATCTTCAATATGCATATTCCATGCTGAACCAGCACTCATCAGTTGGTCCAGATCATCATCTTCCATACATATATACAATCAGTACTCAGTTTATATTAAGATAGCAGATCTTTAAACATTAACAAACAAAACTTCAATCTTCTCCAACTCTTTAGCTATCCATATCATTGAAAATCTGATGACAGAACACTCAAAGCCCTTCCTTGTTGATGCCAATATTATTGTTATATCTTTGCTCACTTTAAGTTATTTTCAGCACTTATTGTACATATGTGTGGGAGATGGCGATTTGGACCAACTGATGAGTTCTGGCTCAGCATGAAATATGTATATTGGAAATTATTTATCTTTTTCACATGTATGTGGTCATGTGTATCGGTTATATAAGATGGAGTCCATAGCTGTAGGGAGCTTAAAAGATATAGTTCAAGTTCTTTCTCATTACATTAAGTTTAGTATTGACAATATACTTATATTTAAATATTTCATATTCAGCCTGTATTCTCCCCATCCTTTTTCTGTGTATTTAAATGGACACATTAAGGTCCTAGATGTGAGGAATCAGAGTAACTTAAAATCATAAAAATAATAATATTGGCATCAACAAGGACTTTGAGTGTTCCATCGTTACATTTTCAATAATATGGATGGTGAAAAGTTGGAGAGTGGAGAATATTGAAGCTTTTCCATTAAATATTTGCTATAATAATATAAACTGAGTACTGATTATATGTGTATTTGGGAGATGGTGATCTGCACAAGCTGATGAGTGCTGGTTCAGCATGAAATATGTATATTTGAGATCTTTTTTTTTTCACATGTATGTGGTCATGTATATCTGTTGTATAAAATAGATTGCATAGCTATAGGGAGTTTGAAAGTTTTAGTTCAATTTGTTTCTATTATATATATATATATAATAGAAATCTCTAATTATATCTAGCTATATATATATATATATATATATATATAGCTAGATATAATTAGAGAGTATTTGAACTCAGACTTTCAAGATTCCTTAATGGGTGCTGGGTCAGCATAAAATTTCTATATTGGAAATCATTTATCTTTTCAACATGTATGTGGTCACATGTATCTATTGTATGAGATGGAATAGATAATTAAAGAGAGCTTGAAAGTCTGAGTCCAAATACCTACTAATATATATATATATATATATATATATATATTATTTAAATGCAGATGAATTGTAATATAGTCGATTTTTGAAATTTATGATTGTTAATATAATTTTCTTTATGTTATGACATTAATAAATTTGGCATCATTTGGTTCTCTTTTATAAGTATTGATTCACCAATTCCTCAATTTATATATTCATTAAGTTACAGATGCCTTGTTTTTAAATTATATATTTACTGAATTAAATATTTATTGACTTATAGATTCATAATTGCCTTATAAATGTATGAATCTTTAATAATTCTAATTTATATGAATTTACTTTTGGGCAAAATATTATAATAAAATTAGTCTTATATCTTATATTTACATTAGTAAGAGCAGTTAGTAGAGATAGCTTATGAATTAAAATACAAATATATTGAATTAAGTTTGATCTTTAATCATTATCTATTACATTTTGTTTAATCTAGTTTGTAGTTTAACAATAATAATAATTTCTTGTATCGCATAGATATTTCAGTTATATATTTGGTTGCATAATATAAGGCATTTACTTCTGATAGACAGATATATTTATAGCCACCAATATAGTAATCAATTTATAATAATAATATTTACTGTTAAAATTTGAGCTATTCAACACTGAAAACTCGATTAATGTAAATGTGTAAATTATGTCTATTATATTTTTAGTTGTCCAATATGGCGCTTAAGTAAAACTATTTTACTTAATCATTAACTGTTACATTTTTACTTCATAATAACTATTACAATATATAACAATTACTAAAATAATCTTTATTTTAAATCTTTAATAACTTTAGATATTCTTACCTGACCTTAATATTGATTATATATGAAAATAATATTAAATACATAGACATTTCTAAACTACCAACAGATAAAAACACATATTTGAAATACATACATCACATTATTATTTTTTACAACAACATTTATTAAAATAATAGAAAAGCATTTATTCATTTAACATGTATAATGATGAATGTCAAAGAATTATTTAAATTGAGTTCGTTCCTGCTGATCTTACCCTCTCTTATATCTTTAATCATTTATTCCATTATACATTTATGTAAAATTATTATTATTATTAAGTTAAAATAATTTATAATTTCTGGATTAAATTTCAAGATTGTTTATATTATTTATAAAACATATTATAAATGTATAAAATACTTATAATTATTATATACAAATAGATTTGTAAACTAAAACTTCATCCTTAATTTTAAAACAGATAATATCAAAGTTTATTTAAAATTCTCAAATGACTTACATACAAATAAAGATTCTGATATGGCAATTGGCTACATTTTGAATTTGGAATAAGCTTATAGTCGAGCGTATAACGCTTCCTTCAGCTCTTTTTTATTTTATTTGCATAGTTCTGATAGACATTTCGAAAATTGTTGGTAAATCCTTTATTTCTCTTTTTTTTTCTTAAAGTTTCACGTATGTCATTTTGAGATTAACAATCTTTTTTAAATATAATTATTTTCACATTAAATAAATTTCTTTCAAAGGTTGAATATTCCATGTCCAGATTATTATGCTAAGGCATTTCAGAGATGTTCCGTGTGAAGTCGGTTTTCGGCTCATGAAGAAATCCTACAAGTTAAATTATCATTACTTTTCAAATTTTCAAGGGAGACTTTTTTTTTTTACATCATTTATTAAAATACTGGCTACTATAATTTTGGATGCAAAATCTATTTAAATATTTTAATTATGCATATTTAAACTATTTTTATTTTTATTTTAAAATAATAGCTACATGTTGTTACATTTTTTTCTAAGCATTTTTTTTTAATTAATTAAAATTAAAAATTTACTTCCGTAATATTTGTTAGAAATATTTACCATATATATATTTTATTACATGTATGAGCAAATGGCAACTATTATATATATATGCAACATAACATATACCTATTTGTTACTGTTATCTGCTTTCTAAAATAATCTTAACCTTCCTTTGATTTATCTACTTTGTTCTTGAAAAGTGAATGCCCTATGCTATAATTAACTTTCCCTTTTCTCTGACTTTTATGATTCATTCAGTTGGACAGCTGACTTTAAAGTCATGTAAATGTCTAAAAGTTTCAGATCTTTTTCTTGACAGTTAACTATTAGATAAATGCTTAGCTTGAGTTGTTTTTTTGAATCTGGTCCTGGCTCCTCATTGAAGACAGCCGTAGCTTGAAACCATTCTGATGATGGGGACAATCTTAGATAAAAATGATTTGAATGGCTTTTCTTGTATTAGCATTTATCATAAAAAAATTAAAAAAAGCTTGGTTAGAGCTTATTAGCATGCTCTTAATTTTATATATGGGTGGATAAATTGTTTGCATATGTAATTTTTTTGTACATATATAAAAATATTAGTTATTTTAAATGTATCATAACTGAGTGAATATAAATCTTCAGAGAATTAAAATAAACTTGTGCATGTAGCTGAAAATATTGAAAAGCACATGTATAAGATAAGTTAATGCTAAGTTCCCTACCCAAAAACAAAATGAGGCTATTAGATAATAGTATACTATAACCATGTAATAGCATTTTATCACCATTACTGGTAATTTTTAATTTTTTTATTTTCTTTTAATATTTATTTAATATGCTACGTTTGGAGCTAAATATTAACCCTTAAACCGCTAATTAAATCATTGGTTGTATGAGGTAAAAATAAAATCTTTTAATTGGCCAACTCACAAACTGAAGACAAAGCCTATTGTTAAAACATATTCGCCTATAATATTAAATTCAACTCAGATACGTTTATAAAAAGTATATAATTAATTTTTCAGGTCATGAAGAAAACGAAAGTTCTTTCAAAAATAAATTGCTATTTATTTATTCTAAGATATTCTATATCGGCAACATAAAAGTTATAATGTAAACAAAAAGATCGACTTTTACGTTATAGAAAAGTAAATATTTCTTTTTACTACATCTTCAATATATTTACTTAAATCTTCAATATTTTTCGAAAATAATTTTGTTTTTTTATTATTCTCTCTGAAAATTATGTTTAATTTCCATAAATATTATTTAATAATAATTTAAATCGTATTCGAAATGAAAATCTCAGCGTTTTTCTTTATTTTCTTTGATCAGGCAGTTTCTTTGTTCTTTCCAGCCAATCAGAATGTCTTTTTCGGCTGAGAGCATGCTAAGAACCAATCACAAATAATGTTCCTTCTTTGTTTAGGTTTAAATGCGTTTTTTTTTATTTTTTACTTCTAAAATAAATCGGAAGATGTCACCATCGTACAGAACTTTTAAAAACGAATTAAATACGTATTTAACGAATTTTATCGTATAAAAACGAACTGAGTTAGAGTGATTTTAGATGTCGACGAGGAGTCTCGTCGAGCGCGGGAAAAGGGTTAATGCAATTTTTACATCGTTAAGATGCATTATGATTGACAAGCCCAATATATTATTTTACATGTGCAATTCAAGTCTAACAATTGCTTTACAAATAAGCAGTGTTTAATTAAAAGTATCTGCTACTGTCTTAATGGATACGATATTAGTTTATTAAAGCTAGTCATTATTTCAAAAACAAATAATCTTGTCTTCTCTTCGTCTTTATTGTACTATTCGTTTTTTACTTTATTTTACTTTTTAAATAATTTTGTTTAATATTTAGCCTGGTAAGTGTGTATTTCTTATATTATTGGTCATAATTTTTATTAAGGGTAATAATGGTATTATGCATTTGTACACATACTTAATGTATATATAGGGGATTTGAACCCAAACTTTCAAGCTTCTTTGTGTCATCCACTCCATCTTATATTACCAATACACATGATTACATAAGTGTAAAAAAGATAAATGATATCCAATATGTGTATTTTATGCTAAACCAACACTCATCATTTGGTTCAGATCATTATCTCTCATCCATATATAATCAGTGCTCAGTTTGGATTACAATCTTAATATAAACTGAGCATTGATTATATATAAGTGTGGGTGATGATGATCTAAACCAACTGATGAGTTGCAAGTTCAGCATGAAATTTGCATATTGGAAATTATTTCTCTTTTTCACATATATGTGGCCATGTATATCAGTTGTATAAGATGGAGAGAATGACAAAAGGGAATTTGAAAGTCTGGTTCAAATCCCCTATAATTACATCTAGCTTTAAAGTATATATAATATACTTGTATTCATATATATATATATATATATATATATATATATATATATAATTTAGGTACATGCATAGGGATTGAGACAAGTCTTTATTTTTTTTAATTATAAGTAGGTGTATAAAATAATGTAGCTAATGTAATAATAATAATTAAGATCAATGATGATTAAGTATTACATTTTATTATTATATACTAATACCTATTTAATTCTGTCAGTTTTTTTATGATAAAATTTAAAATTGAATATATACATTTATGTACCTCTTTTAATCTTTGTATTTTTTACATATATAAACAATTATTAATTTAAATATATTTAAAGTATATAAATTTTAAAAAGTGAAGTTTTCTAAAAATTTATAATTGATTACATTGATTAATAAAAATATCCTAATGATAAACAGTTCTATTATTCATGTATAAATATTTTATTATAATTTTTTTTCAGCAATCGAAATATAAGTAATAATAAATAAATGGAAATATTTTATTATATTTCAATTTTATTTTAATGTAAATAGACAATGATAATCAAAGATTTTTTTTTATTATTTAAACAACCTATAAAACACAAAATAAATAATGATAAACTTTTTTAAGTGTTCAGTTTCTTTAGAACATTTACTTTACAAATCATAAAAAACCCATTTACGGTTGACCAAATTATATTATGATATTGATTAATAAATAAAAGTAAAATGTCTCAATAATAAATAATTATACTGCTTATTAATAAATAATTTATTACTAAAAATTGTTTTAGTATCCTAGATTATCATATTGTTTTATTTAGAAGAGACTACAATACTATGTAAATGAAAAATGTTTTTAGACTAGTGAAATTAGGTTACAAATACTTAGACTACTCAGTCTTACAAAATAATTTATATTCAATAAATATATTAGTCTCATTGGTACTTACGTAATTTTAGTGTTTATTAAATTATAATTATCTGTCATTAGTAAATATTTGATAGTAGTTAATTAATTAAATTTAACATTCAAAAATAAGTTTTTGTTGATCTCTAGAGAATTTTTATAACTATTATACATTTTTTTATTAATTTCTAACTACCACTGGCCTAGTATGTTTTAAAGATAGCCATCTTTTTCGATATAAATAAAGTGGTGGTATTATTTACAACTTTGTTAAAAATGATTTTTAAGTACCTCCCGTAGTGCAACCTAAGTCTTTGAAAGTTAAATTTATTGTAATTAATAATATAGAAATTATCATAAATAGTGAATATTAAAATTTCATCGCCAAACTAATAAGTAAGTACCCTTTCATTATTTATTTATAAATAAAATGTACAATGCTATAAAGTAAAGTTTTAAGTATAATCATAAACAATTTTCATTTATATTCCAAGTTATAAAGTGCAATTACCGAAAACATCATGTAAAACATTCATTTATTTTTTTAATAATCTTGCCTTTATGCATGTTATTACAATGAAAGGGTAGTAGTGTAATAATACTAAGATTAATTTTAAAAAATCAGATCAATTCAGTGGAAATGTTGGGCTATATCACATAATTTACCAATTGACTAATAATGCAGCTATTTTTATTTATTTTTAAAATACAGTGCATATTATTATTCATCATTTTGCTAGTAAATTATTATTTATTACCTAGAATACTAATTGATTTTTAAAGCAAATAATTGTTGTAGTAATTGTTAACTTAGCTGGAGCAATAAATATAGATCTATTATTTATTTAATAGTATTTAAAACATGCAAAAAAAATTATAATATAACCATTACATAAATTATGATTTTTTTGTCTTCTTTACTACACAGAGTAAGTAATTTATATACTATATAAATCAACTGATTAAATTGTTTCTTTTGAAATGATCAGATATATATATTTAAAATAAATCTATACTTTCAGACATACATTTAACTGTCATTGTGAATTAAAAATTAATCAGTTTAAAGATAATTACAAGCTTTTTAAATCCTTTCCCAGGCTTCTACTTGATCTGCAGCGATATTCGCTTTGAAAATTCGAACATATTAGAATTATAAGAATTAGTTTTTGCAAAGAAGATGAAATTGGTTTCATGTCAGTGACAAGATTAACACTGTAAGATGTCCTGATACTCCAAAGTCTTTCATCCTAATCCACATGTTGACAGTATGACTTTTATCTTGATTGAATTGGTAGACAATTAAGAAACCACATTTCAACCACAGGCATTATTTTTCTCAATAAGTTTTATTTAACCCAATATTTCTCATATAGCAATTGTCCTCATTTTATATTATTAAAGCCATGACATTCAACGAATATGAATTGTGAAGCACTTGCCCACCAATTTTTCGTTATTTTTATTTTTCAAATGCAAATAACAAAATGTTTCTATATCCAAACACACACTTATATATGCGTGCGCAAACGCAATGATGCGTTAAAGTTAATTTATACTAGCTAGCATAATCTGAGAAGATCATTATTTAATATGATTACGTTTATATAATTAAATATATATTCATTCAATACAAGAAATGACTATATGTTGGTGAAATATAATGTATTTGTTAATATCAAAACTAGAAAGATTAAAATTATTTTAAAAAGTCAGTATTAACATTTGATATTCCTACCAATCAGAAATATTTCAATGAATTTAAATTAAAACTTGTAAATTCCTTTAACATATTAAACAGACTATAATGAAGAGATAGATATAAAATGATAATTGATACTGCACTAAGAACTGAAACAAAGGTTGTCCAGCACAAAATAGCTATAATTCACCAGTAAACTTTTAATTGAGATTATATAATGTGTGAAAAAAAGAAGAAATTTGAAAATATTCAATAATGATCCATTAAAAAGAATTAAATGTCTGGTATTCTGTAAAATAGCATAAAAAGAGTTAATAGTGATATAAGAAAATATAATTGGACAAGATAAAGTATAAAAGAGAATTAAAAACTCACAAGTATAAAACAGTGTATTGTTATTGAATAAAAAATTATTTCAGCTACAAGAAGAAAAGGTGGATATATTATCAAAAGATGAGAAGACATTATAATATTTATGAAAGTGTTTTACAAAGAATTATGTAGTAATAAAATACAAGAAAATAGCCCAACTTCTGCAGATTATAACATCTTTTGAATTACCAAACATTTTACATGAAAAGATGAGAAATGATTGAAATTATTATATGCAATTGCATAAAAATGGTTTTTCATTAAGAATAATAGTAATAAATTGTTTTTCTCTTCACTAGTGAAAATTTGAATCTCGAAAGCGCTAAGCAGACCTATTATACATTATTAATATAATTATAGCTTCACTATTTAATGCGAAAAAAGTCGCATATTTATAATTAAGAGTAATAGTAGATTTTGGAGGTGTTTTTTATTATAATGCTTGTAGATATATTGAAAAAATAATGCAAGATGTGCTTGGATTTGGAGATTATATGATTTCTTCATCATTTGATTTTATTAATAGAATTAAAAATATAAAAATTGATAATATTGATGTTATGTGTACACTTGACATATCCGAAATATATCGTATGGAATCAATAGAGATTATTTAAAGAGCTTTGATTTTAAAATCTATAGATAAAAACATTAAGAATTTTATTATTAAAATATTAAGATTTATAAATGATCATATATATGTTAAGTTTAATGATTGCTTTTATAAAATAAATTATGGTTGGCCAATGGATATTCCAGTGGTATCACAGATTTATAATTCTTTTATTTCTAGTTATGAGGTTAAGATATTATCTCAGGTAAAATTAAAGTATATTGTAAATATGTCGATGATGTATTTATATGTGCACATAATGAAATAATAGTTAATTTATTCAGTGAGTTAAATATGATTAATAATATAAAATGGGTGTTAAATGAAGAGAAAAAAAATTCTATAAAGTTTTTAGATATATTTATTAAAAGAAATAATAATGTGTTTGAATATAATATGATTTTAAAGCCTATGGAAATTAGGGGTTATATTCCATATAATTCTAAAGTTCATATGGGTCATAAATTAGCTGGTTTGAAGTCATTTTTTTTTAGAAATGATTCTTTGTGTAAATTTATTAGTGATAAAATTGAAAATATTAATGTATATGTTACTAATATGTTGAATGTTGGTTATGGAAGGAATATGATTTATAATACAATTACAAAATATAATCAAAATAAAAGTAATAATAAGAAAATATTAAATAAATTAAAAAGTGATAAATCGATTTCTATTCCTTTTATATCTAATCAACAAGCTAAATTAATTAATAAACTTTATAGTGGTTTGTGTAGAATTTCTTTTTTTTCTTTTCAAATAATATAAATATGATAAATAATTCTAAAACCAATATTTCTAAGTTTGAATTAAGTTCTGGTATATATATGTTGGTATGTGGTTGTGGAATGAAATATATAGGGGAATCAAACTGTATATTACAAAAACAATATAATGATCATAATGCATTATATAAACGTGTACAGAAAGAAAATGTATCTTCAGTAAATATGAATATTCCATAAATTATTTTTGATCATAATAAAGCATGTAATTATGGTTTTAAATTTAATAATAGAGATGTAAAAATTATTCAAATTAAAAGATGTAGTGAAAAATGAAAAATTAAGGAGGCAATGATTATATCTAGGAATAGATATGGTTTAATGAATAGATAATCAGCTAATATAAAAACAACAGAATTGTGGGAAATTTAAATGGATTGAATGATGGGTAATGTAAGTTTTTATTTTCTATACATTTATATTAATTGTTGATAAAGATTGTCAGTGAAACAATCAAAAGTACTTCCGGTAAAGAATATATTAATTAATTTTGAATACTGTGTTAAATAAATTTGTTTTTATTATTATATGATTTAAAAATACAGACATTTAATGGTTATATATATATATATATATATATATATATATATATATATATATATATATATATATATATATATACACACATTGTTACAGGAATAAAAATTATTGGGAATTATGATATTGGAAAAAGATAAAGAGGTAGCCAACCTGTGAATTGTCTAAGGAGAATAGGTTTGCAATTGCAAACACTTAATTTAAAAATCATCCAAGAAGATTTTTTACATGGAAAGTTTCAGGTGATAGTAGATTATATCTTTATTCTAGATAGATATAAGAGTGCTACTAAGAGTTTGCATACTTAATCTGAATGCTAATATATATTTTGATCACAATTTGGTAATGACCAATTTAAAGTTAATTTTAAAAAAAATATGTAAAGATAAAATATAAATAAAATACATTGAGAAAAATGGAAAAAGGAAGATTTTGTTTAATATGTAAAAATTAAATAAAAAATAATTGATAAAGATGAAGAATATGTGAAACATTCTGAAAAGTGCTGATGGTAGTATTAAAGAAGGATTATTAAAAACAATAAAAAATGAAATACGAACTATTCAGTTAATGAGGGTAAATGGCCTTAAATAATGGAGGTATGTTAGAAACCATAAAAGTACAGAGATGATTGAAGAATAATTAATACTGAGAAAGGAAAAAATATATACAGAAAAATTAATAATGAACTAAGAAGAAAAATAAATTTGGCAAAAGAAAAATGGTTAAAACAAGAATATAAAGAAATGAAAGTTTCAGCAAGTAAAGAAATATTATCTGGTATTTGATAGAACTAGAAGTGTCACTTCAGAGAAAAGGAAATGGTTTTGTAATAGTGAATAAAAGTAGAAAGAGATTAACTGATAGCAATTACATATTGAAAAGATGAAAAGGACATCTTTAATGTCTATTTATAAAAGAAAATAATTCAATTAATTATAAACATGAAAATAAGAATGATTTTGAAATGGATGATAAAGAAATAGCTATATTGATAAATAAAGTAATAAAGTCAATTGAACAAATAAAAATGGTAAAATCATCAGAATTGATACAATACTTATAGAAGTTTTGAAAGAAATGGAAGGAATTACTGTGAAAGAAATAGGCATTTCCAATTCCATATATATTAGAGGAATTTAATCTGAAGATTTTTTGAGGACTATAATGATTTTAATTGCTAAAAAAAAGTTTGTTAAAGTGAAGAGTATAGAATAAGTTTTCTAATGCACGCTTCTAAAGTTATATTAAGGATTTTAACTCAAAGAATGTATGTGAATACAGAAAATTATATTGTAGACAAAGAGAAAAATTCAAGAGATCATATTGGTATTATTAGAACAATTGTAGTGAAATATATTGAAAAGATAAAGGAACTGGTATAGTTTTGTGGATTTGGAAAAAAGCATTTGATAGAGTAATCTGGAATAAACTTAGGACCATCTTAAAAAATAAAGGAGTATTTTGGAAAGATAAAAGATTGATTTGAAATATATATATACTGAGAAACCAATAAGAATTAGATTGGAGAATAATGATACTAATGAAGTGAATATAGAAATAGGAATTAGGCATGGATGTAGTAAATTATCTGTGTTTTTTAATATTTATTTAGAAGAGATATTAAATAAATATTTAGACTATGGAAAATCAATTGTTGGAAGCAGAATAATAAAGTGTATATGATTTGCAGATGATATTGTTTTAAACCACTAAACATCACATTATTGTCATTTCTTATGCTTGCTCATAACTATTATTAAAACAAGCAAAACTCTCCATACAGTAGTGACAAGCCTTCTGGCATCTTATTCTGGTTTGTATTGAGTGGCATAACCATATGGACAGTTTTGCCTGTTTTAATGATATGGTTCTTATAGTTAAAGATAAAAGGAGTCTTCAGAATATGTTAAGTAAATTGGAAAAAAATAGATATGATATAAGGCATGAAGCTGCAGAAATGAGATTGTTGATAAATGAAAAGAGACTCTGTGTTCACTTGGGGTTCTTAAAGGAACAAAGCAGGGGAAATTCCTCATGTTGTCTCCATACATTCTTATCATTGTAGATGTTATTAATATGTGATTATTTATATAGATCATGGATAGGCTGCTTGCCAACATGCATTAGCCAGCATGGTAAATTTATTGACTTTTTACCTCTGAGCTTAAGATCAAAAAACAGTCTTTCTTCTCAGCTTCCTGATAAGGCAGAATGAATGTATGTGTGAATGAAAATGTTTTTTCTCTAATATGCATATATGATTATGACAGACAAAAATAAATCATGGCTCTTATTTCCAGAAGGCTGTAAAATCAGCATCCAATGCAGTGTTTGGTGGCTGAAGGCAGAGAGTGATAATATTCCCTTGATTGCAAAACCTGGCTGCCATTTGATGATGACTATTTATTTAGGTACTTTACAATTACATCTGACTTGCAAGTAAAAAAAGATTGCAAAAATTGGAAGAATTGTTTCATATTAAATGGGACATTATACAAATGGATATGTACTCTACTACATATGCACAAATATTAAACATACTAGTAAAGTAGGATTCATTATAAACAAAAAGTGGAAGAACAACATTGTGGAGATTGATTGTGTATTGGACAGAATGACAAGATTAGTTATTTAACTTAATGGCAGATACCAAAGACAGATAATTCAGGTTTATGCCCCAACATGTTCTTCTCATAGTGATGAAGTAGTAGAAGCTTTTTATATTGATGTACGAAAGACTTTTGATCAGATTGAACAACATTTTAAAATTTTTATGAAAAAACATTAATGCTAGAATTGCTAAACAAATGAAAGATGAAAGTGGTGTAGGTAAATTTGTTTATGGCAATAGAAATTATAGAGAACATAGACTTATGGAATTTATAGAAGGAAAAAAACTTTATATTATGATTTTTTTTTTTTGAGAAAAATGTTAAAAGGAAATTCTCATGTAAGCATTCAAATGAAGGTACAGTAAAATTGGATTATATTTTGCCTAAAAAAACACATACAAGATTGTAATATTTTTAATAAATCCACTGCAGGAAGTGATCATTGATTAGTGAGATGTATGATACATATTAATGCAAACTAGATATTCCTAATTTTCAGAAACTTTTTAATGAATTTAAATTAGAACTTGCAAATCATTTTTAAGTATTAATAGATTTTGAATATGATTCATATTTGATTGAAATTAATAGAAAAATAACTGATACACTTTTTAAAATTGCAATGAAGAAATTTAGTAGACAAAAGCATCAATTAACCAATAAAATTTTTACTGAGATCATGGAATTTATGAAGAAAAGAAGGAATATAAAGATATATAAAAATAATGTATTAAGAATGATTGAATATCTTGAATTTTTTCAAATAGTGTGAAAAAGAGTTGATAATGAGATAAGAAAGTATAATTGTGAACTAACAAGGAAAGCTGTAGAAAATAATGAAAATCTCAAGAGTGTAAAACAATATTTTGGTATTGGTAGGAAATTTATATATGCAATAAGAAAAAAGATGGAACCTTTTACTAAAAAGAGAGTTGATGTCATGAAATTGGTATAAGAGTACTATGAAGAATTATATAGTAATAAAGAACAAGTATATCTTAAATTTGTTATATATTCTGAATTGATTTTAAATGAAGAAGTGAGACATGCAATTAAATTTATAAAGAAGGAAAAATCTCCAAGTAATGATGGAATTATAATCAGTATGTTAAAAGAAGCAGATGAAATAGTAGAAAATATTTTGATAAAATTATATGTTTAATGTCTAAATAATAAAGATATACCAGGTGATTGGAAGAATGCAGTATTAATATTGATGGTTAAATAAAGTGTTAAAGAAGATATTAAAAATTATAAACCTATCAGTCTTTTATCAGTTTTATATAAAAAATTTATGAAGATAATTACAAATAATCTATAGAGAAGATTGCATTTCAACCAACCAAAAGAATAAGTTGGTTTTCAAAGTGGTTTTAATGCAGTAAATCATATCCAAATATTAAGAGAAATTATAGAAAGGACCAATAAATATGAGTTGTCATTATGCTTTTGGATTTGTATATTATGAGAGATCATTTGATTCAATAAGCATTTCTTCAGTCATTAAAGCATTAGATCATCAAGATATAGGCCCAGGATATTATTATATTCTGAAGAATATTTATAAAAATGTAACAGCAACAATTAGGGTACATAATGATACTAGGAAAATTAACATTGAGAAGTGATGTAAGACAGAGTCACTCCATTTCTCCAAAATTTTTTACAGCTCTGCTGCAAGAAGTATTTTGTGGATTAAAATAAGAATCTAAAGGACTAAAAATAAATGGAGATTATTTAAGTCATTTAGATTTTTCAGATGATGTAGTTGTTTTTACAAATAATGCTTCATAGCTTTAAGAAATGTTGAAAGAATTATCAGATGAAATAAGAAAGTAGGACTAAAGATAAATGTTTAAAAGACTAAAGTAATGTTCAATGGATTTCCTCAAAAGATGAAAATAAAAAATTAATTATGATGAGTTAGAAAAAGTTAACAATTACAAATGCCTTTGTTAGATTATTACTACAAATGGAAACATAATAAATGAAATGAATCATAGAATTGAACTTGGTTGGAGTCCTTTTGGTAGAAATAGCTTAATATTAAAACAAAAATGCCTATGTGTTTGAAAATGAAGATTTTTAATAAATATGTTTTATGAGTTCTTATTTATGGATATCACACTTGGAGACTTAATAGAAGAGCAATAAAGAGACTTCATACCAATGAAAGAAATATGGAGTGATGCATGTTAGTAATAACAAGCAGAAGTCAAAATGCAATATATGAATAGGAGAACAAACAGACTTTTCTGACATCATTGAAAGAATTAAAAGACTGTATGGAGTTGGACTGAGCTTTGAAATTTTAAACTGAATTCTAAAAAACCCAAAATGTGATCATATGTGAGATGGAAGGATGAAATAAAGAGTGAGCAGGGGTGAGACTAAAGATTGGAAAAGATGGATTGAACTTGGAGAGACCTTCATCCTACAGTGGATTGATAATGTTTTATGATGATGATTATGATGACATGGAATGAATATTAATGTTAAGAAGACCAAATGTTTATAAATAGGGAGGAATACAAAAATTCTGTAAGTTGGAATCCATGATATAATAGTTAAACAGATAAATGGAGTTAGATATTTGAGTAGTTGGTTGAGTAAATATGGAAAAAGTGAAGGTGAAGTTTAAAGAAGAAAAGCATTGGCAAATGAGGCATTTACTAAGAGAAATAATACATTTTGTGGACTTTTGAAGAGTGAATTAAAGAAAAGATTAATTCAGTATTATGTAAGGAGTGTAGTATTGTATGGTTGTGAAATTTGTAAAAAAATTATAAAGAGATTAGAAGTTTTTGTTGGATAAAATGACAAATGAAAAAAATTTTGAAAAGATTTAATAAAAAAGAAGATTGAAGAAATTAGAGATAAAAATAGAAAGTAAATTAGACATATATTAAAAAGAAAGAATAGTTTAATAAAAAAAGTTTTGGAGGAAGTACTAAGTGGAAACAAAAAGAAAATTTGAAAAAAAAAGGTCTTTCTGGATGCTATAAGATATGGGAATAGATATATAAAATTGAAGAGTTAGACAATGAAGATAATAGAGTGGAGAAATAAATGAATTTTTGATGTGTCTGCTAGATGGATCTTTCCAAAGACAGAATACTATTGATTTATTGATTAAGTTATTGAGACTTTATTAAAATGTTTAAAATATATATTATATATATTATTAAGAAGTTTTGAGATGAGAATGATATATAAAAATTTAAAAATTACCATGAACTTCTGAAGAGTTAATTAAAATGAAAGTTACTAGAATATTTTGAGGAAATGGTTAAAACTGACACAATTCACATATTAAAGCTACTGCTGAAAAGACTATCTAGAAAATATTAATTCAAAGATTAGTATAGAAAGAATATCTGCCACCAATTGAATTTGATAACATTTGATGAATGTGATCAAAAATTTCTGGATCAAGTTTGATGACAAACATGCATTGTAAAAAAATAAAGAAAGAAAAGTGATTGATATTAATATTGGATATTATTTATATTTTAATAGCTTTTCTTTTTTAACAACAACAACAAAAATTGGGGATTTTTTTAAAAAATAATTTTGTTTGTCATTGTTATAATTAAATTTGATTTTAACAAGTAGGATATTAATATAACTCTCTTGCCTTGATAACTGGTTGAGATTGTTGATTGTTACTGATATTGGATCGTCTAAGTGTTGACTGATTTTAATGATTATATATATATATGTATGTATGTGTGTGTGCGTGAGTGTGTGTGTGCGTGCGTGTGTGTGGATGTGATAGAATAAAATGATGTCTAGTTTTATTATAAAAATGTAAATAAGTTGGAAAGAAAAATGAGCTTATAAATGTATATAAATTTATTCTACATAATATAAAATATTGTATTAACTGAAAAGATTGCATAAATTTAATTATCTAGATATCACATAATTAAACTTTAAAAATTTATATATATATATATCTTTTTTCTAAAAAAAAATATATATATATATTGTTTTTCAATATCACATTAATTTGAATGATTAATTTTTTAAAATAATAACAAAAAATTGTTTATCCAATTCAGAATAATTAAAATCAATTAAATTTATTATATTAGAGAAAAGGGGTGATGGGTAATAGATAAAAATGCAAGAAAAAATAAAAGGAAGAAAGGAAAAATACGATGATAATCAAATATCAAAAGAAACAGAAAATAAAAATTCATAGTTAAATAAATAAATAGAAGACAATTCTTAAAATAATGATGTTATACTGGGACTAATCACAGGTTTATACCAATCGTAATTGAATCAATTCCAATAAAAAAAATTATTAATTGGGTTATGGAGTAATTTGTATAATTTACAAAAATTTAAATATGTCAAACTTAAAATGAATTCCTCAAACGTATTAGTTAAATTGAATAAATAATATCATTAAGAATTTTGGTTGTGTAATTAAGATTAGTTTATTATATAAACAGATTTTTTATTTAAAAATTAAGATAATTAAGGTTGTAAGATAAGTATTTTTAAGAATGATAATAAATTTATTTAGATTTTTTGATCCTTCATCAAAAATATTTATATTAAGAATAAATTGACTTTCTATATGTGTTGGGATATTATTAATTCCAATAATATATTGAGTTTATGTTTGTCAAAGGATAGCAATATTATGGCTTTATTTGGATTTTTTTTTCATATGTCATAGCATCGGCCTGAAGGCAAGCCCACAACTGTCTGCAACCAACTACTTGCTTGCAAGGTGGCTGTGATGACCTCTATGCTAACAATGCTTGACTGTTTAGATATTTGATTAAGGAGTTAAGGTTTTGGGGGGAATAAAAATCGTTAAAAGAATAACAGTTATTTTTATTGGTTTATTTTTTATGAATTTATTGAATAATAGATTATTTTTATTTCCATATGCACTTATAAGAATTTCACATTTGTTAGTAACATTAAGGTTGACTTTACCCTTATGGATAAGGTTTATAATTTTTGGATGAATATTCCTACTGGAACTACTTCAGTTTTAATATCATTCATAGTTTGTATTGAAACTGTAAAAAATGTTATTCGTCCATTAACTTTATCATTATGATTATTTGTAAATATGATTGCAATCATTTATTATTAAGTTTAGCTAGAAATCAAGGAAGGATTGTTAAAATATTTATATTATTTATTTTATTGTTTTACTTTTTTCTCAATACAATTCTTAATAAAGTTATGATCCTATATAATCAGAAATAGGTTTAAATCTGCATAACATTATTTCCACTTATGATTTTTTTTTAATACTGCTTCTCACAACAAATGAATCTGTTTTTTAAAAAATAAGGATTGACCAAAAACATGTAAAAAAAATATTTACAAATTAAACTATATTTATTAATATGTAATATTAAAAAATATATGGCATAAAATATAATAAAGATTTTGATAATTTAAAAAGAATATTAAATTAGGCCAATGTTAGTAAGAGTTAATTGTGTATACGGTTAAGAAAATGTTATTCCCAGTACTTACATTGTCTAAACTTGTCTCCAATATATATTCTTGGGATTTTAAGAGAAATAAAACTCATTTTAGTTTCTCTGAGATTTTTAAAATCTTCATTTTTAATGTATTTCTATTTATTAATGTTAATTTAAAATATTAAATATGCAAAAAGAAAGATCACTATACAAAAAATCTTACAATCAAAAACACTAAGAAAAAAGTTTGAATAAAGCAAAACAATAAATTTGTAACAAAATGAGGAAAATTAAAAATGTAGTCAAGTCAGCTAGGAGAAAGTAATAATAAATCTGTAAAAAGTATGATATTATATTAACTAAAAAAAATCAAAAATTAGAATTTTAGTATTGCATATTGTTGTGATCTCAAAAGATGTTTTCCTAAGTTGTTCTTTTTTACTGATTAAAATAAACAGTTTGATTAATTTTAATGGAATTGATGTGCTCAACCTGCCACTTGAAAGTTCTGTATGACATGATTTTCTGGGCAACTAACCCTATTATTAGCAACAGAATCATGTTTGGAAGCATGAAAAAAATAATTAGAATGGATATTGTTCAGTATATAAATTATAATAAGTAAAAATACAGTGAGACATTTTCCATAAATATAATAGAATTCAAAAACTAAATTTAAGTTTTATATGATGAAAAGTCATTATTTACAAATATTCGTGAAAATATTAATCTAAAACGACTTTTATTTTACAATACAAGTTTATACATTGGTTTTCAATTTAACAGTTCCAGAAATTAGCACTATAAAAGTTAAATGTTCCTCTGTTTGATTGTACTCTGATTTTTTAGTCTCTTAATTATTGTAAAAAATTATAAAAGTAAAGCAACACACATTTTTCTTATAAGGATGAAATATTTATTTTTATTAGTCTTTTCAAGAAGCTCTTTTGTTAATAACAAACTGCAGTTTTGTAGTTTCAGATTACATATTACCTCATAAAATCAATCATTGCTATCTAGATTTTGATAATGTTACTTTACTGAAGTTCTTTAAATATGAAAAATAATTGAATTTTTGCTTATTATTTTTACTAGTGCAAAATTGCAAACAAAACTCTTCCATAGCTAGATCTCACATTGCTAATTAAAATGGTACATAAATATGGTATTTAATCATACTAAATAACTATGTTGAAATTTTGCAATGCTGAAAGCAGTGAATAAAAGTTCTGTTACTTATCACACTTATTGTATGCAATATATCTATACTAAAATATGTGAATATCCATGTAGTAATTTTACACTTCAGTTATGATTTAATTAAAATCACCAATTAAAATTTAGTGTGCTAACTCAAATCCATATGATCTAAAAAATTTATATCTGACTTGCATTATTTAAATGTAGAAAATACTCTTGTACTAGCATTAATTGCCTAGTTATATCATAATAGAAACTTCCATTATATCTCAATGTTTATATCTATAAGTCCAAGAAAATCTTTAAATTAATAAGGTACATAGAGATAGAGATCAGTTCCAGTTGTCATAAATAATATATCTTTTATTGCTAACCATACTGTAATATGGAAAAAAAAACCAAATCATTTTATAGTAAACATGTATTTTAGGAATAATATTGTAAACTTGGAGCATTACCAGCAACATATACAAATATAACATCTGTTTGATGTCAATTTATTTGTTTATTTCATATTTTGATGTCTGGATTTTTGATTAAAGTTTATTAATAAAATGAATCCCTTTGATTCTATCTTGATTAATAAATATCCAGCAATATTAGAATAAGCTAATTTATAGGAAATGACTGCAGCATCGACTGCTTGAATTTTAGTGGCAAATCAGTTATCACTTCAGTATTTACATAAGACAAATGACCATTACGTTTGCTTAGATTATTGTCAATGCTCCAAGACAGTTCACACAGGTTATTTTTGAAATTCAGGTACACTGTAAAATATTTTGTCAAAGTAGCAAGCCATAAAAGATAAAATATATATTCTGCACAACTGATATCTCTTTACTTAAATTATGTTAATCTACTATACATACATTTTTTATATTAATAATTTATTTAGCAGATTCTAAGCCTTTTCAATTGCTGTAAAATAGATGTTTTCTTCCATTTTAGTATTAATAATAATATACAATTCCTGAATGAACATTTTTTCTATTTCACTTATAAATAATGCTCTGGAATTTAAATATATATATTTTTATATTCCAATTTTTTTATGCATAGATCACCTTTAGAGTTGTTGTTGTTTTTTTTTTTTTTTGTACATGTGTTAATAGAATATATGCAGTATATAAATTTTAAAAAATGAGAGCAGAAATGTTTGCACTATTACTTTTATAAAATACTATATTTATCTATATAATATTTTTAATATAAAATTTTATCATTACTTATTTCACTTAAAATAAATATTTTATATACAGTAATTTTTATCAATACGTATATGTTTTGTTAATTATTAAAGGTTTAATTATAATTAAAGTAGCATGATTATATCTGTTCATATATTTAAAAATGATTTATGTTCTATGTATTTATTTATTCTTAATGAATAAAGAATGTAATAAAAATAACTAAACAATTGCTAATATTTTCTCAATAATATAAACTGCAACATTATTCAATGTATACTGGATTGTACTTATTTGTTTAAAATTTTGTACTTTTTTTATTATTTATTATACATTGTGATTCTCTTTTAATCAGTTATAAAAACATTATTTTTATTATCATCATCATTATCACCATTATTATTGTTAATGAGCCAAATATTTTTTTGCTTTGAGGGGATATATATTTACTAGTCATGTGTAATGCAATTGTCCTCAAAATTGTATATTGTTAATAAACAAATAAACACAAAGGAATCAGCTTATCACTTTCAAAGGGACCAGCCTTCATAATCATAGCTTGATTGCTGATGAGGTTAATGATATGCAAATTTGTGTTGATTATGCTAGACATTCCATTTCCTTGATAAAGCATAGTATGTGTCTTTCCTGTTGATGGCATTGAGATTGTGCCTCTCTCTGCACATGACTGTGGGATTATCTGGCACACACTCATGCTGGCTTGTGTTTTGATGCTGGAAGAAAACTGAATAAATAGAAGGTTGATTGAGAGCTCTGTTATATGAGTACCTGTACTGTGCCAACTGAATGGATAAGAATGCTATGCTTTTTCCATAGTATGAACCTTTGCAGTTAAGCATCACATGATGATATTTCCTATACTAGCACATTAATTGTTGATAAACAGAGCAAAACTCTCCTAAACAGAGTAATCAATGGATGCCAGAAGGCTTGTGCATAAAATCCCTATCTAGTGCCTACTCATCCAATATCCCCAGACTAGAGCTTTGGATTTGAGAGCACTGCATCTAGATCTTAGGATCTAATGTAACCCCAGTAGCCACCTTTTATCTCTTCTTAACTACAAAACTATGAGAATGAAATTGAAAATACAAAAAATATTTTCAATCTAAGCTCAATAGCTTATATAGTCATATGGGTCTGAACTCAGTTCAGCAACCATACATTTTGGTGTCTTTGGCTCTTTTACAACCATAGCCACCACTATCCTATTAGGCAGGATTGGTATTAAACCATTAAGCATCACATGATCACATTTCCTATACTAGCACATTAATTGTTGATAAACAGAGAAAAACTCTCCATACAGTATTGCCACCTGTGCTAAACAGAGTAATCAATCGATGCCAGAAGGCTTGTGCATAAAATCCCTATCTAGTGTTTTCAATTTCATTCTCATAGTTTTGTAGTTAAGTAGAGATAAAAGGTGTTTGCTAGAGGGTTGCATTAGATCCTAAGATCTAGATGCAGTGCTCTCAGATCCAAAGCTCTAGTCTGGGGATATTGGATGAGTAGGCACTAGATAGGGATTTTATGCACAAGCCTTCTAGCATCCATTGATTACTCTGTTTAGCACAGGTGGCAATGCTGTATAGAGAGTTTTGCTCTGTTTATCAACTTTGCAGTTGTTGTTGGGACAAGCTATATTGTACACTGGGTGGGGGTATATAATAGCAGGATTTGATCTTTGGTGTTGTTTATCAAGTTTTTGGAATTGGGGGGGGTGCAGAAGCAAAGCTTATATCTGAATGTTAACATACAAAGAGGAAACTATCATTGCCACTACATCATGGGCATTAAGTCTTTGGTTATCAGGTGCCACATGCATCCCCACTCTAATGTACCCACAGAACACAAACTATCTGGCTTATCATCTTTCTTACACAGAAACAAGATATTATGTAGAGTTGAAGCAGACAACAAAACAAATTTAACAAAATGCAGGAATGACTTACTGAATCTGGGATTCAGACAAACCACTATTGATAAAAGAATCTTATCCTTTCAGAAAAAAACATCTCAATGTCCATAGCAACAAGATAAACCTATATTCCTGCTTCCATATATCTCCAATTTGCATAGTAAATTACATTCCATCCTCAATAACATATATAAGCTTTGCTTCCACCCCACCCCCCAAAACCAATAGGTTGATCAACAATGCCAAAGATCAAATCCTGCTGTTACAGACCCCCCACACAGTGTACAGTATAGCTTGTCCCAACAATAACTACAAAAGTGCATACTATGGGGAAAGCAGAGCATCCTTATCCACTCGGTTGGTCCAGCACAGGTACTCATATAATAGAGCTCTCAATCAACCTATTTATTCAGTTTTCTTCCAGCACCAAAACACAAAACAGCATGAGTATGTACCACATAATCCCACAGTCATGTGCAGAGAGAGGCACAACCTCAAAAGAAAAGTTAAAGAAACCTTCTTCATCTCCAGAGATAAAGATACCATCAACAGGAAAGACACATGCTATGCTTTATCAAGGAAATGGAATGTCTAGCATAATCAACACAAATTTGCATGTCATTAATCTCATTAGCAGCCAAGCTATGATTATGAAGGCTGGATCCTTCAAAAGCACTAAGCTGATTTTTTTGTGATTATTTATTTATTAACTATATACAGCTTTGAGGACAACTGCACTACACATGTAAGCAGACTAGTACATTATTATTGTTGCTGTTGTGATTTACAAAAGTATTTTTTATCATTTATGTAGATGCAGATCTTAAAAAACATTGTCAGTATTAAAAGTCTATTCCTATCTATATATAATTCTTATTAATTCTTCGCTCTATCTTTTTGTCATCATTTACAAATTCAACCATATTTGTTGTGACATTGTCTTTTTTGTTTGTAAAATAATAGCTTTCTATTATTTAAATATTAGTGTAATTTAGTTTCTAATTTTGTTCTTAGTATTTCTTAATATATTTTTTATTTTCATAGTAATCTTTATATTACATTTGTAACTCCTATACTATCATGATTTTTAACTTTATAATAATTTTTTTTATTTACAAATTTAATTTTTTTTCTATTTATATTTATTTTTTATTTTTTGGAGATGAAATTCATTATTTTATACACATTTTTTTAACTATTATATATATTATTATTTTTGATTTATTATAATTTTTTTGTTTATTATTTTATTAAGATATTTTTTATTTGTAGATTATAGTATGGATAATTATAATTGTGACATTTTTTAAAAATTACTTTTTTTTTTTAAGATCTGTTTATTTATTTTAATTGTGTTTTTTTTTTGTTCATATTATCAGTGTTGATTTCCACTGTGTTAAACATCCACATGATGTATCCTTCTAACATAAATTTCATTTAGATATTTAATATATATTTATAAATATTTTATCAATAAGATGAATATAATATTTTCTCCCATTTTTATTTTGAATTATAAATATATTATTTCATTATAGGTTCATTTATATTTGTTTTTAATATTTAATAATAAAGTAAATATGTAGGATATAAAGATACATACATTAGTACAATCATATTAACTTGAATGTATAAAAAGAAATAATTAATAAATAAAGAAATAGGAAAAATAAGAGATTCAGCATTACTACATATGATCAAACTTAAATCATCAATTATAAAAAATGTATACACCACCATCACTACTTTGTCCTTTTCCCATTTCAGCAATAATGTTTTATAATACATTCAAAATAATTATATAAAGCTAAACCAGTTAAATTGATCTTCATTGAACATATATTTTTTATTAAAATTAAAAATAAGTAATTGTGAAAGAAACATTTCTTGCTGTTTTCAAATATTATTTTTTACATACAAAAATGTATAAAGTTAAATAAATAATACTTCATTTTCGTATTTGCAGTCAAAATATAATTTATTAAGATTGAATACAAATTAAACTTATGTAAATTAACTTTGGGAACATAAATGGTAAAATATTTTGGATTTATATAAATTAAATGCAAATTAAGATAAAAATAATAATATATTTACTTGCAATTAACTCTAAAAAATAAGCCTTAAATTAAATATGTAATGGATTAAATTGGATAACATGTTTACCAAATATTTAATTGCACGCAAGACGTTATAAAATAAATGCTTATTCATATTATCTAAGTAACTTATTACAGGCTGAAAGAATTCAAAAATAACAAGCAATTAATTCACCAACATTTACCAAGTTTAAACAAAAATCCCTCTAAAGATAACTAATTGCTGAATCTGATACAGTTCTATTATATTAATTCATCTGTATCTATAGAATTATGATATCCATCAATGAAGTGGATAAATCCAGCACCATAGTCAGTTAAGACTTTTTTTTTTTGCATTACAGTTTCTCTCCCATCTATGTAGTATGTCAAGAAATATGAAGGAAGGTCACTAACTAAATCTTTTAATGTCTAAAAAAATTAAATTTCCATTGCCTACTTAATTATAATTTTGAAAAATAATTGTTTTTTTCTATGATATATTGTCTTTACATAATATTGGATATCCAAAGAAAATCCAGAAAATCCTAAAATAAATATTTTTGAAAGGAGCAGTTAAGAAACCTGGTATACAAAAATATCAATAGTATATATTATATTTATGAAGAGCTCTATCAAAATCTGACAAAGATCATGAGTTAAAGTGCAACAAGCCAACATATATATTTTAAAGAACATTATTTCATAAATATTTTAATTGTGAGTGTGTTTCCTTGATTGTTTTAAGCTTTAGAATCATTTTCTATTTTAAATTCTAATATTTATAATATTCTTAAATATTGCTGTGAAAATAGCCATTAATTTATTAACTGATGAGCATGCAACATGTACACCTTATCACTATTTTGAATTAAAATAAATCTTTTTTTTTTTTTTTAATTATTACTGTTTGTTGAATAATTCGTGAAAAACTGCATGTATTGTACATTCTAGCACTATGAATATATTTATCTACATGGTTCATTTTATCATTACATAAATGTATGTATAAATATATTGTGATTTCCATTATGAAATCGGGGTGTCCTGACCACTTATTTAATGTTGTTTTTGTTTTCATTTATCATAATTTTCAGGAAATCGCAGTATATGTGTGTAGATCTTTCAATAACTTAAATGTATATATTTAATTTGCTTTGTAGCATTGAGTCAGATAATTGTCGATTTCCAAACGAAAAAAAAAAAAAGACATTAAATGGTAATTAATTTGATCTTTTCTTTTTTTATGAATACGATTGATTTTAAATTTTATACATCAATTTTAATAATCTGATGCTAGATATCATTTATTATTAAAAATTTCTGCTGTTATTTTAATTCTTATGCATTATATACGTACAATATAAGTAAATTGATTTTAAATTTTAATTCATCAATATAAATAATAAGATTCTAGATATCATTTGTTATTAAACTTTTTGTTTTAATTTATATGTGCTATATGTACGCTATATAAGTAGTACACAAAGAATGCTTGAAATTAAATTTATCGTCGTTTGTTCCCATGATGACCATTTATAGAAATATACATAAACGCATTGTATTAATGTTTAATATTAGTATTTAATATTTTCCTTCAGTAAATAATTCATCGTTCATCATAAGATCTTTGGAAAGATAGATCAGTATGTAGACATTTTATATATATTACATGTGCGTATGTCTTCATATGTGAGATTGAGTTGTTGTTTTTTTTATTCACAGAAGTTTAATATATTAAGAGTTGTGTAATCTAATGACAAACACTTATTGAATCCTCAGAATTAGTGAAAACATAATAGAAGGTACTAAATCTTTTGGGCTATAATAGAAGCCCTTTTATAAATGATTAATCTAAGGAGTTAGCATTGGTATTTTAAAAGATAAGTATAGTTTTAATAGAAACTGGGGTATACAAATATTCAACACAGTATGAAAAGAATGCTGATAATTGTATGTAAAAGTTAAGTGATCTGACTTTAAAAAACATATCTATGATTCAGATCCTATGCTATTTTAAGAAACTATTATGAATATTATTTTTCTGTTGTTGCATCTTTCTTTATGTTATATAAGTAGATAATTCTTATTCAGACATAAATGTCAATCCATGCCTATTGTTAACAAACAGTATGAATGTGAATGATATTGAAGTAAAATGAAAACTTAAAAAAGAAACAAATATTGTGGATTGTTTGAATATCACTAATGCCATCTGTAAAGAAAATTAAACCATAATCAAAATCAAGGATATACCATTTGTTCTATATAAAATGACTTTGTGATTTATTTGCATTTTTTTTTAGTACAAGGGTCATTACGCAATGCTTGAGACTGAGAATTTGCTTATATGATAATTTTTGTGTTTTATGAATATTTAAATTTATGATTACTTGCATAAGTCACAACTAATTAATATATTGTTTTGCATATAATCATCCAACTGCAAATATAGGTTGAATTCAGTAAAATTCGCTTTGATTCCAATTTATATTTTGGTGAGTAATCAAGTATCACTAGCCATGCTAAACCCTGAGAGTAAGTCAATTAAGGTCTCTGTCATCACTCTTTGGTATTTATGCAGACAGATAGGTACAATTACAATTGTTGACCAATGATTGGGCCATATTTTATTCATGCTAAATTAGAATTATTTTTTCTTGCATAGATGCAATCCATTACAATATGTATATATATATTCATAGCATTATTTTTTGGATCTTCCATGTAATATAAATATAATAGCTAAGTAGCTAGCATTTCATTACAATAACAAGTACTTTCCTCAGAGCTTTTTTTCTCAAATCATGAGAAAATGTGTGGTGAGTTAAAATCATTATTTTTTTCCTTTGTTATTTTCTCCTCATTTTCAAATTGCATTGGTTGAGAAGTTTTAAAAAATATTCTTTTTTCCAATAGCTTTTTCCAGTTTTCTTTAATTCACAGTTTTTATTTATGCTCTTAGATCTTTTAAAAATCTCTATAGTTTCTCTTAGCAGTCTCTGGTCATAGGGTTCAATTTTTGTCAGAATATGTATTTTATTAAAATTGATGTCATGGTTTGTTAATTTAATGTGTAACTAAATGGCTGATAACTTAGATTTTTTTCTCACACAATGTGTTTTTCCTTTCTTATGTTTATTCTACAGTTAGTCATATGAATATAAACAAACTCCATATGGAATTTTATATACTTCATGAGACTCCAAAAGAATTTTATCTTTAGAGCATGGAAATATGTTTTTTTTTAAATATAGTATAAACTGGGTGAATATTTTTTTTCTTTAAAACATTATTCATTTTATCAGTTATTTCTTTTATATATGGCATAACAGTCTTAATTTTTGAAGAATCATAATCTTTTTTAATATATATATATATATTATTTCATAATTTTTCTTTAATATTTTTGTTTGATATTACTAATCTGTATATTAATTACAATTTTACATCTTACTCTTTATTTTGAATAATATTTGGTTACATTTTTTTACTTTGATTTGTTTAACAAATATTTATGCTTGTGAATATGCCTATGAACTCTTGAAGACACATTTTACTTTTTCCTCCATAACATGATAAAAATAATGGCATATGGATATTTCTGTATATATAGTTAACCCCATCTGTAAGAGCTAACAAAATTTTTAGTAAAATAAAATTCACTTATGTGCTTTAAAAAAACTGCCTGGTGTTTGAATCTATCTCCTTTTCTACTTATTCTATGTTTACAATTGAGAATCATTTTATGCCATTATTGTTTCTTTAAACAATATTTCAGTTGTTCATTTAAGGTCTTTACATTCTATAGGCATCTTCTGTGATATAAGACAAGCTTTTATGTTATAATCATTTGGGCTGATGATTGGGGGTCATGAGATGTTTTAACTTCATAGTGAGAAGTATCACACATTAACTCCATTAAATTTTTTGCTTTAATGTTTTTCTGTTAAAATTGTTTTTGAACTAATTTTTATGAATGCTAGCAGCCAAAGCAACTAAAATATTATATACATAAGCATAAAATGGAATTTATATAGTAATTATACTTAATAAGAATTATGTAATTGTTACAAAACTATTTTTTAATAATTCTAAAGTTAAAATAAAAATGATTCTTTAAAATTATAATGAAGTAAGGATAAATTTATTCTAAACCTCAAAAGTGATATTGAACTAAATATGACCATGGAGAATCTGAGACATATTTCAATTGAAGATATTGACTCAAAAATACTAGGTATAATATTGCTTAAAAAACTACATCAGTTGGTACATGTTAAAATTTCATCTGCACATCATGCTACAAAAGGGAAAAGGGTAGTAAATGCAGCAATAAAAATCCAAGAAGCAATAAGATATTCTAAAGAATTAAATTTGACACAACATTATGCTATACAAATAGACTTTAAGTCAGTCTTTGATTTAGTAGATTGGTCATATCTGTTAGAAGCATTAAATCAATTAATGCTTGAACACAAATTTTTAGTTAAGGCAATTGAAAACATTATAAAAAATAGAATATCAATAAAAAAAAATATGAGAAATTCTACCTTTTTTGTTCTGAGAAGAGGAATTTTACAGGTTTCTTCATTGACCACTCTTTTCTTTGCTATTTATATACACTCTTGGTTAAAGAAATAGAAGGGTAAGTTCCCAGTCTTTATCTACCCCATCTAAGCATGAAGATACAACTGCTTTTATATGTGATGTAATAATAGTATTCCAGAATGTTTATAATATTAAGACTGTCATGAATATATTAGATAATTTTCAAAGGAAAACATGATCCTACCCAACCAAATAAATCTGTTGCATGACAATTGGTTACAGGTAAAACGATAACATGCAATTATCAAGCAATTCCATCAGGTTTATTGGGAATCTTCTTATATATGTCAAAAACTAGTATGAACAACTATTTAATTAAAATAATAATTGAGAAAATTAAAACAAAAATTAAGATCTTTCCATTGATACGATTTTATGAAGTTTCAAGGGGAAAAATATTTAACGCTATAGTAATGAGCTTTTGGGGATATTATCCTCCCTGGTTGAATTTATAAAATATGACAATTAATAAAATAAATCAGATAGCAATGAAATATATTTGGTGAAAAGCTTTATGCCTGTTGTTGATATCAGTACTACAACTATCAAATAATCAGGAAGGTCTTAATCTTATAGAACCATGATTATATGTATTACAAAGCCAAGGTTTTAATCCACCTGTATTAGATGTAAATATAGTTAATAAAATAGAGAAAGAAAGATCCTTTTTGGTATATTTATTCAGGACTTACAAGATGACATAAACCTAACCAGCTTGATCAACATCAAATATAAGGATTTGAGAGGACAAATAAATAAGGATGCATACATATGGGGGGAAGTATCAAGAATGGAGGTATTAAAGAACTTCCAAATAATATATGCTCATCAATCTTATATGAAATTTATTTTCAAATTATTAAATGGCATCCTACCAACAACCACATACTTAAATAGAAGACTAAATATAAATTTGGTGACTATATATATATATTGTAGGACCAAAGAAGATACTTTTTTTACATTTTTTTGAAGAATGCAATGCATTTAAACAGATATGAAAAAAAATTCAATACTCTAATTATAAATTTGAAAAGATTAGTGATACAAAACATAAAAAAATTCATACACATAATGCAATGATTTGTGCACCCTTTAAAGACAATATGGTCACTAAGGTATGGTATGATATTTGACAATCAAAAGTACAACTGGCTAAGGAAATTTGAAGAAAAAAATGAATAAATATTTTAGCCGATGCTTAAGATACTTACCAAAAAGGGTGATGGAAATGATTTGGGCAAGCACAGGATTTACATTGTGTGAGATATGGGAATGGAATTCTTATTTAATTAAGAATACTCACTCAAAAAGTGAAAAACATATAAGACCATAAGTGGGAACAGAGTATTGAAGAAAGTGAAATGCAAATCAAAAATTGTATATAAATAATTGTGTATATATATATATATATATATATATATAGAGAGAGAGAGAGAGAGAGAGAGAGAGATTGAGAGAGAGAGAGAGAAAGTATAAATATTTTAATTTTTTTTCGTTTCTGTTAATAAAGATATTACTTAAAATAAAATAAATAATGAAAAAAGATACTACAAATTATGACATTTTATATTCCTTAAACATAGAATTATAAATACAGTAATTAAATATGTCACATTTTAAATTTTTATTTGTATTTTAACAATATAACAAATTAATGTTAATATTAAGACATTTTTATTTATATTATACATGAAAAAAACATTTTATTTTGAACTGTTTATTGGTTTTCTCTGGTTTGAGTAATATAAAAATGAGCTGATGTAAATCAAATATATTAAAATAAATTGTTTTATATATATATATATTTTTAGTAAGGTCTTCATTCTGCAAGTAAATCAATAATGGTTTGCAATGATATATATATATATATTGTAACCTAATCTTCCCCAGCAACTTGCTCTTTTAGACTCTTGAACTTAAAGGTGTCACCATAAAACTTAGTACAAATATTTTTTAATACCTTTATATAAATCTAAATTACTTTACATCTCAGGTTTCGACTAATATCATCATATTATATTATTCAATAGTACATTATTTATTCTTCCAAAATGACTTTTACAACAAACTGTAAATAAATAGTTCCAGATATAATTTAATAATGAGACTCTTAGATTTTAATGACTCTTAGATAACAACTATAAAATTTGTGATGCAATATATAAGAAAGATAATTTTATTCATACTCATAGATCACATCAAGCTTAGTTATAATTAAAATAACATAACTAATATAATCTTAAATATCAATATAATTTCAATAAATATTTCTTAAATAGTATTATACTTTTGTGATTTGAATTTTTTGATTATGCAAATGATGATAATGAAGACAAAGTCATAAATTAATAATATAACAAGATTTTATTAATAATATAAAATATAATAATTATAAATATTTTAAGCATTTACGTAATCCACGCCAAAATAATTACAACAATATTTTAGTAATTAATTCAAAATCATAAACGAAAATATTAATCACTTATGAAAAAATAAAATTGTCTCTTGTATTTAAAATCTATTTATCTTTCTAAATATGACATTAGTATTAGAATCTATCATAATAATGCTTAACAAATAATGTTGTCAATGGCAGAACAACATTAAATTTGGGGTGGATATATAATTCTCTCAGCCTATGCAAAATAAAACGACTTAAGTTTTGACAAAGAATATTTTATTATAGACTTTATGCTATTACCATTTCCAAAACTACCTGATAAGATCAAAAGCAAATGAAAATGCAGATCACAATGTATAGGTCTTCAACATTTCATTCTAAACATCAATAAATAAAATAGGTGAAATGATGAGATAAACAAAAGTACATACTTATCTACAAGTGCAATTGTGCTGTTAGTGCCATATTACTAATCTCTACAAACTTGATTAGAATAAAACATCATAAAAATTGCTTAACATCACAACTATGTGATTTATGATATACTAGATTCTAAGACATAATATAAAATAATATGAAAATAGTTTTAAATATCTACTATTTATCACATAATATGACTATAAACACAATGTGAAAGATTGATAAAACACATTGTATGCATAATAAAAATACTTAGTCTTAAGAATTAGAAATTAGCAAGTTATAAAAACAAAATCATACATCATCTCCAAATGTTCACTCATTCATTCATACAATTCTTTAAACAAACCCATACTAATTGTTCATATTATCTTTTTGATGCAATAATACCACTGTATTTTGAAAACTCCAATACCCACACATGGAACATATAAATTATAAGCAAATTATTAGCAAAAACAAAATTCTATGCATAGAGAAAAACTTAGAGATAAATTTTACTGACACATTTTTACTATTCTTTTACACTTTTAGATAGTTTATGAGTCCTTAAATTATTTATTATAAAGCATACTTCAAACATTCCAATTCAAATCATAACTTCATGACAGTTTAGAATATTTTGTTTAAAAAATAACTTTAATATTTTAAGATCCACAAATTAATAAATATTTTTTCAATATCTGAGACAATGAATAGAGCACTGACACAATTGGAAGCAATATAAAGTTTATATATTACATTATACATTTATATCACTAGGCAATTAAAATTTCGGGTGTAATCAAGCATATTTTAGCAATTTTATTTTATTTTAAAGTAAATGCAAAATAAAGTAATAATCTTTCACATTATCCTTGAAAGCAAAACACAATTTCCTAGAATGTAGTAAATTTCACTCTTCAAAATTATAAAAGCATATCATTGTCAAATAGTTTATTCTAAAGTCAAAATAAAAATATTTCCAATATCTAGAATTAGCATAGTTTATAGCTTATTTTAACCATCTTCATTAAAATATTATTCTAATGAGCATATAGTTCAATTTTATTATTTCCAAAAATTTAGCATGACTAAGAATATAGTGGCTATTAATATTTTAACAGCAAGTCAGCATGAAGTTTATAATAATTTTCAAAATAAGACTTAATAAATCATTCCTGGAATCAAGCATAATTTTTATATTTTCATTTTAGTCAAAGCATTAACATACAATAAATTGAGAACTGATAATAGTTCATAATAATGTAATTTTAACAGCCATGGTATTTCTGATGTTAGCAAATCCCTACTATAAGTCTGTATTTCCTTCTTTCAAAAAAACAAGCTGTTGAAGTTTTCCCATTACTTATATTTTTAACTGATTTATTGCACTGAGACAAAATGGCCACTTTGAAGCAAGTCCCAGCAGATGTTATTCTACTCTTGCATTTTTTTAAAGTTACAATTAACTGATTAACTAATAATTTAACAAATGAATGAGATTGTTCATTAATAAGAAAGCAATTAAGCAAGTAAATGACCAATATGTGGTAAGCTGCTTTTATAAGATAAATCATGTGATCTTAACGAAATCAATGATCAATGGATTTAGGGTGTTATTAATTGGTAATTAATGTGACTTTAATTAGTTGTTAATGCAATAGATATTTTAAAGTGTCTGGATTTCTAGACATAATAAATTAATATTACATTTCAAGTACAATTTTTTTTTTTTTCATATGTCATAGCATCGGCCGGGATGCGAACCCACAACCGTCTGCAACCAACTACTGGCTTGCAAGGCGGCTGCGATGACCTCTCGGCTAACAACTCTTGACACAATTTATTATTATTATGTGGTAAATTAAACATTGTTTGAAAGAAGTTCTCAAAATGTAAAACAATATTTTAGATAATAATAAATTTAAACAATTATATTATAGTTTAGATAATTTTAAATATTAATTCCTTTAAACAATGAACTTTAATTGTAATCAGGTTCTTTTTAAACTTGTCTCTCATTCAAATTAGCCATTATTCATACATACACACACTTGTAAGATTTAAAATGTTAATTAGAAATGTCTAAATTTTGACTAATTATTTGTATTATAAAATAATTATCAAATTATTTCAAAGATTTGTTATAACATAAATTATTTACTTTACATTTTTTTAAAAATACATGCGATGTGTAATTGTATTTTAGTAAATTATATTAATAAAAATACAAAATCTTTGGATTTAACACATACAGAAATTACAAAATTAATTTCATTGATATTTTAAAATTAATTTTCTTTTCATTTAATCCTATCCAAAGAAACAGTTCTATAGCTAAATTTTAAAGTTTTTAACTTTTCACCATGTTTGACATGCAAATTAATTTGTTCAAAGAAAAATACATATGTTTTCTAAAAATATATATCCGCATTATAGTCTTAGATTACAATGCTTTTATTAATAGTATTTTATTAACTTTACGCATAAATTTAATTGATTCAGAATAATTAAATATAAGGTGGCTCTAATATAGAAACCTTATAAATAAGTTTAATGTAAGCAATCAAGGTACATAAACTAACATTAAATTTATTGACTAATCAATTTATTAATTATTGCATTTGATTTTAATCTGAGAAACTGATTTTATTTCTTTAAAATAATTTATGAGATTATAGGAAAAATTAACATCATTTTGAAAATAATGAATTCTGAGAGTTTAAAATAAACCATTACATAATTATTAAATGCAATTGATTGGATTAATTATTTTCTCAATCATACCCAATATTGAAATTTTTAAAATATATATATATATATATTTAAATTTTTAAAAACTTTTTTTTATTTCTAAAATATTGTTGTTGTTTTTTTAATTTATTTATTACCTTAATTAAAATTACATGAGTGGTATTGTCTTGTACTTGAAGCTTGACTAGGTTTGCACCATGTAGGCTAGAATAATCAGTTGAGGAAGTAAGGCACTATTTGTTTGGAAAACTGATCTTGCAGCAGGTCTCTTTGTGTAGCCAGTCTGGTGCTAGAATTTGGTCTCTGGCACAAATGGTTTTAAGTATTTGTATCAGGGTTTCTCTGACTAAAGAGAGTCTGTTATCAAAAATAAATTTGCATCTTGTCAGCCAGACTGCAAAGGTGAGGAAAATAGAAAATCTGATAGTTGAAAAAATACCTGTGGTAATGGCATTATGAATATTTAATACTTCTCTTGTGTCCAATGTCACTTTTTCTGCAATAAAGTCTCTGATCTGACTGAGGAATGAAAAACTATAGAGTATGTGCTGGATTGTTTCTTCATTTCTGTTGCAAAGTTGACACTGTGGACTGATTTTGGAAAAACCTCTTTTGTACACCAGAAAGTGACTTGTAGGTAGAGAATTGATGTTTAGCTTTATGATGAAATCGATTTGGCTTGGTTCTATAAACCAGTGCTTCAGTTTTTTGATTAGCAGTTTGAAATTTAGACCTAATATAGTTTGAAGAGTAATCACATTAAAAAGTTGTTTATATTTATTATCTTCTGACTCATCTCCTTGTGAAGATAGTAAAATTTTTATAATAATTTTTGTAAACCCTATGGGATGAAGAAAAGTTGCGAGACTTTTTGACATTGAATGTTTTTCCAGAGCATAGATGATATATTAGTAATAAATTTTCACCAGCATCTATTTAAATCATTAGATATAGCTTTAATAACATGTTTAAAAAATTAATTTAAATCTATAAAATATGTCATTGTATCTTACTCTTCTTTTGAGGGTATAATTTAGTATATATATATATATATATGTGTGTGTGTGTGTGTGCGTGTGTGTGTGTAAAAGAGTAATTATTGCTAGCGCAGGGCATTTGAAGATTTTCAACCTAGAGTTGACTTTATTATAAATCCTATACTTGCCCATCACTCAGTATTTATTGAATGAACAAATAGTAATGAAAAAAGCAATTATAATTTAATAAAGATTAGTAATCTTGAAAGTAGTTTGTCTGTTACAATTAAAATGAAGCTATATGTGATTTGAATACAAGCATATTGTATATAATGAAGTTTAGATGTAATTAGAGGAGATTGAAACACAAACTTTCACGACCTTCTTAGCTATCCATTCCATCTTATATAATCAATACACATTACTCCATATATCATTTTAACATATATTAGATATATATCTGATTGAATAAAAATAATATATCCAGCATTAAATATTGATCTATCTTTACTATCTAAATGATGGTAGTTTTAAGATTTAGGTAAAATATAAATGCTTTAAAAATATTAGCCAACAACCACTTATCTTACTGCATTTAAAAGCTGAATTTACCATTTTTCTCTTAGGCAATTTTTTTATTTTAATTGAAATCTTAAATTTATTGTAAAAGATCTAGAAAGAGATCATCTGTAAGATGAATGGATGAAATAGCGTTTTCTGTCATGATAAGAAGAAAGTCTATGTATAAAAAAAGGGGGAAAGATCGTCATTCTGCATAATGAATTAAAATAATGATATATGTGTAAATGTAAATATGCATTATCTATAAAATAAATAATTAATGCAGATAAACTTCTAAAGCAGACAAACAAGTCATAGACTAAACTTTATTATCACAGAAGTCAGACTATGAACCAATTGTAATTCCAAGCATTAATAACTCAGGAGCTTTATAACAGTTCTGTTTCATGGCTATGAATTAATTTTCCATTAAAAATAGTATAATTTAATAATTATGGTTTGCATTTGAATATAAATAAATATCATGATTAATTTATAAGCCTGAATATAGAATATAGTATCTCAATTGTACCTTTGCTAAAAACTATAAATAATAACTTATACACTGCTTTTCATAAATAAAATAGTGCATTTTTATGATTCTTTAAAAATATGATAGTTAAAAATAACAATAGCCAAAATTGTATTATCCTTATTACTTTTATATAAGAAAATCTTTATTATATATTTTTAAATTAACATCGTTTTAAATGCTTTTATTGTAGTTGTAATTTGTATCCTTAATTTGTAAACTTTTGAACTTTTTTAAGAATGAAATTTTAAAATAGAGGTTTAATAGATTTAAATTCAATCGAATTGCTTGAAATTTGATATATATTAATTAATATCAGGCTAATTTATAGTGGACACTAATTTTTTGGGTAGGTCATCTAATTTCTTAGATATGGAACAGAGGGCAGAAAAATATTGAATATTCTGATACTTCAAATTTTAATTTTTTTCTTAGAACTTTCTTTTTTTTTTTAAGTAAAGCTCATGGGAGAGTGGTATACAGATTTTTTTTTTCACTTTAATAACATTTTAACATCAAGATTTATTAGGAAAAACTTCAGTATAATTCATTGAAAGTTTGTACATTTTTAAAAAATCTCTATGAAAATGATGAGGATACATTAATATTTTTAATGGGTGTCTTAGTTTCTTAGATATGAAAGAGTGTGGGGGGAGGGCAAAGCTTTAATGTTTTAAGTAATGTCCATGATTTTCTTGGTTGCAATTTTAAGCTTCACTTAAATAATAAGTGAAGTTGTTTGTATTATAGTTTTTGTTAAGCTTTTTTGTAAAAAAACAACTTTTCAATTAAAAAAAAAAAGTCAAACAATTTTAAACAGAAAGATATTTACTGATTTCTTATACATATATAATTATGTATACATAATAAATAAATATATATATATATAAAGATATGCATATTAACTTTATGTGGAAATATCTAATGATATATGTATGCTGCATGTGTGATATTGATTTAAAGTAAAATTATACATATTAAGTGAAGTTCATTTACAATATAGTTTTAATAAGCATTTTCTTATAAATAAATAAAAATATCCAATCAAAAGCAAAAATCTCAAACACTTTTCACTTAAAGAATATTTCATATTTTTAATCACTTATATGCACATATATTATTAAGTGCACATACTAAATGTGATATACATTTTAAATTATAGTAGAAATATCTTGTAGTATATATAAGGACTGTAAGTTACTGGTTTGCATTAAGAAAAATTACTTAATCATAAGAAATGAGATTATAAAGAACAAAACCTTACTTTGAAAGCTTATTTATTAATATACTATGAGTTCTTATTTTGTATATAGTTCAGAATAATATCTAATATATATTTTATTTTTATAAAATATGAATCTCTTAACTATTCATGTTAAAAACTAAATAAAAATGGTAATTAATCAATATAAGAATATATGCTTTTTAATGCATTTTACACACGCACCCACACACACACACACACATATATATATATATATGTAAAATACAATACCCATTATAAAATATATATATATATAAATTAATGGTAAATGCAATATTATAGTCTAAATTCTTTTGTTGCGCTTTCGATTACATGGTAATCCTCATCAGCTTTAACTGAATTTCAAATTTTTTAAACTTAACGTTACAAATATTTCCATAAGCTGTGTACAGCCATATTTGCAACTTGCCTATTAATTCTTTGAATGCATGACTCGTCTAAAAACGAGAAGATTTGACATCACTCTAAATCGGCTACTTTTTATCCCACGTATAAATATGATACGTCATTAGAAAGAAAATCAAAAGTTCTGTAAGATGGTGCCCTCTTCAGATTTATTTTACAAGTAAAAAATCAATAAAAATGGCCATATATGTCAAACAAAACCAAAGCACCGCCTCCTCACTAACTTTTCTTGAATCTTATTGGCTGTCCCACTTCTGTCAGAAAGGGAAATGGCTTCCAAAAAGTAAAAAGTTACGTTCGTTTTGATTTTTATTACGAAAATGATAAACGAATGTTTACAACATTTTAAACAATATTTGAATTGAATTACAAATTATTATTGATAAAATAATACTAAAAATCAAATTATTTTAGAAAAATAGTTAAGATATTACCAAGAATTATTTATTTATTGCTACATATTGATCGTAACGTTAAAGTGAAAAAAAAAAGATTGCTGACGCAATCTTTTTTGGTTGGTTGAATAGCGGTTACTTTTATTTCACCGCAATTGAATATTTTTTAAATTACAAATCAAATTTTATTTTTGAAAAGATTTTCGTTTACTTTCGTAATCTGACAATTCAGTAATCTACTTTTTACAAACGAAACTAACGTATTTATATTATTAAAAGTGATCTATTTTAACAATAGATTTTGTTAAAGTTGTGAGTTGGCCAATTACAAGTTTTGATTTTTAACTCATTTGGCCAATTATATAATCATCGTTCAAAGGGTTAATAACATCATCCTTATATTTATCAATTAATATCGCCTCTTTAATTTTCCTCTTTTTATGATTTCTTTCTTCCATTAATATTTTTATTTCATTACTATTAACTCTTTGAACGCCTCTGACGAGGCTCCTCATTGACATCTGACATCACTCTAACTCAGCCAGTTTTTATACAAAAATATTCGTTAAACACGTATTGAATTCGTTTTTAAAAGTTCTGTAAGATGGTGCCATCTTCCGATTTATTTTACAAGTAAAAAATAAAAAAAAAACGCATTTAAACCTAAACAAAGAAGGAACATTATTTGTGATTGGTTCTTAGCATGCTCTCAGCCGAAAAAGACATTCTGATTGGCTGGAAAGAACAAAGAAACTGCCTGATCAAAGAAAATAAAGAAAAACGCTGAGATTTTCATTTCGAATACGATTTAAATTATTATTAAATAATATTTATGGAAATTAAACATAATTTTCAGAGAGAATAATAAAAAAACAAAATTATTTTCTAAAAATATTGAAGATTTTAGTACAAATATTGAAGTTGTAGTAAAAAGAAATATTTACTTTTCTATAACGTAAAAGTCGATCTTTTTGTTTATATTATAGCTTTTATGTTGCCGAAATTGAATATTTTAGAATAAAAAAATAGCAATTTATTTTTGAAAGAACTTTCGTTCTCTTCACAACTTGAAAAAAATAATAATATACTTTTTATAAACGTATCTGAGTTGAATTTAATATTATAGGCGAATATGTTTTAACAATAGGCTTTGTCTTCAGTTTGTGAGTTGGCCAATTACAAGCTTTGATTTTTACCTCATACAACCAATGATTTAATTAGCGGTTAAAAGGTTAAATGTAAACATATAATTACAAGTTTTTTCATGGTCAAAGAATACTGAAGCTGTATTAAATTGACTATTTATGTTATTTTTAATTCGATTATATAATAATTGATGCTCCTTCAATCTTTTTACAGCAGAACATCTTGATTCACCAATATAAAATTTCTGACATCCACATGAAATTTGATAAATTATATTACTTCTTTACAATTTATGAATTATACTCTTAGAATTATTAATCAATCAATTAACATTTGGAGGAACACAAAATGAAATATTATACTTTTCTTTAAATATATTCTTAATTAATTTAGATTGCATGTTATTTATAAATGGCATAGATATCCATTTTTTATTATCTAAAGTAACACTGCAAACACTTTCTTATTATTGAATAAATTTACTGTATGCAAGATTTGGTTTTTATCATAACCAACCTTTAAAAGTTCATTAGCAAAGAGTTCAATATTTAAAATTTTTATCACTTTTATAAATTTTAGTGATTCAATAATAAAATTTATTAAATGTTTATTTAAAACAGGAAAAACTCACTATAAATATGCCACACACAGCAAGCTAGAGTAATCAATGGATGCCAGAAGGCTTGTGCATAAAATCCCCATCTAGTGCCTACTCGTCCAATATTCCCAGACTAGTTTCTGGCTTGTGATCTTTGTCAGTGAGGAACCTTGGATCTGAGGAGCACTGCATCTAGATCTTAGGATCTAATGCAACCCTCCAGCTACCACCTTTTACAAAACTATGAGTCTTAAACTGAAAACATCTTAATGTTTCCAATTCAAGCCCATCAGCTTATTTAGTAATATGGGTCTGAACCCAGTTCAGTTCCCATACATTTTGGTGTCTTTGGTTTTTTAATAACCATAGCCACCAATATCCTATTAGGCAGAATTGTTTTTAAGCTGAGAAACATCACATAATCACCATCACTTATGCTTGTGTATAATTGTTGTTAAAACAGGCAAAACTCACTATATGTATGCCACACACAGCAAGCTAGAGTAATCAATGGATGACAGAAGGCTTGTGCATAAAACCCCCATCTAGTGCCTATTCATCCAATATCCCCAGACTAGTTTCTGGCTTGTGGCCTTCATCAGTGAGGAGCCTTGGATCTGAGAGCACTGCATCTAGATCTTAGGATCTAATGCAACCCTCCAGCAACCACCTTTTACAAAACTATGAGTCTTAAACTGAAAACACCTTAATGTTTCCAATTCAAGCCCTTCAGCTTATATATTTATATGGGTCTGAACCCATTTCAGTTCCCATACAATTTGGGGTCTTTGGTTCTTTAATAACCATAGCTACCAATATCCTTTTAGGCAGGATTGGTTTTAAGCCAATAAACATCACATGATCACCATCTCTTATGCTTGTGTATAACTGTTGTTAAAACAGGATATTGGTGGCTATGATTATTAAAGAACCAAAGACACCAAAATGTATGGGAACTGAACTGGGCTCAGACCCATATAACTATATAAGCTGATGGGCTTGAATTAGAAACATTAAGGTGTTTTCATTTTAAGACTCATAGTTTTGTAGTTAAATGGAGAAGGTGGTTGCTGGAGGGTTGCATTAGATCCTAAGATCTAGATGCAGTGCTCTCAGATCCAAGGCTCCTCACTGACAAAGGCCACAAACCAGAAACTAGTCTGGGGATATTGGATGAGTAGGCACTAGATGGGGATTACTCTAGCTTGCTGTGTGCGGCATACGTATAGTGAGTTTTGCCTGTTTTAACAATAGTTATACACAAGCATAAAAGATGGTGATCATGTGATGTTTATTGGCTTAAAATGTTTATTTACAGACATATTAATTAGTTCAATTTCAATTAAATTTATAGATTCAAGATGATCAATTGATCCATATAATTCTGTTACATCCAATGAAGCTAACAGATCATTATCATTTATTTTTATATTTTTAATTTTATCAGCAAATTCATAAGAAGATGCAATTGTATATCTTCCAAAACCCAACATCTCTTCCAACAATTTATGTATAAAACAGACAATTAAAAATATAAAAATGAATGATAATGATCTGTTAGCTTCATTGGATGTAACAGAATTATATGGATCAATTGATCGTCTTGATTCTATAAATTTAATTGAAATTGAACTAATTAATATGTCTGTTAATAAACACTTAATAAATTTTATTATTGAATCACTAAAAGTTATAAGTGATAATAATATTGCAACATATAATGATAGGTTTTATAAAATGGGTAAAGGATGACCAATGTGATTACCTATGGTAGCACAAATTTGTAATTTTACTTTGTCAAAATATGAAGATATTATATTTAATTCTTATAATTTTGAAGATATTAAAATTTATATTAAATATGTTGATGATATTTTTGTTTGTGGTCTTAAAAAATATTATTGATGTTCTTTTATATAATCTGAATAATTTAAACAATTTAAAATAGACTAATGAGAATGAACAAATGGAAAAATAAAAAATTTTTGGATTTACAAATATTTAGAGATGCTACTGATTTAAATTATAAATTAATTTTTAAACCTATTGGAGAAAGAGTACATATTCATTTTAAATCACGAGTTCCAATGATACATAAAATAGCAAGTCTGAAATCATTTTTGCATCGCAATGATAAATTATGTAAATATAAGAGTGATAAAATTTTAAATATTGGACTCTTTGCTAATGAGCTTTTAAAGGTTGGTTATGATAAAAACCAAATCTTGCATACAGTAAATTCATTTAATAATAAGAAAAGTGTTTGCAGTGTTACTTTAGATAATAAAAAATGGATATCTATGCCGTTTATAAATAACATGCAATCTAAATTAATTAAGAATATATTTAAAGAAAAGTATAATATTTCATTTTGTGTTTCTCCAAATGTTAATCGATTGATTAATAATTCTAAGAGTATAATTCCTAAATTGCAAAGAAGTAATATAATTTATCAAATTTCATGTGGATGTCAGAAATTTTATATCAGTGAATCGGGATGTTCTGTAGAAAAAAGATTAAAGGAGCATCAATTATTATATAATCGAATTAAAAATAAAGTAAATAGTCAATTTAATACAGCTTCAGTATTCTTTGACTATGAAAAAACTTGTAATTATAAGTTTACATTTAATAGTAATGAAATAAAAATATTAATGGAAGAAAGAAATCATAAAAAGAGGAAAATTAAAGAGGCAATATTAATTGATAAATATAAGAATGATGTTATTAATAGGCAAGTTGCAAATGCGGCCATACGCAGCTTATTGAAATATACGTAACATTAAGTTTAAAAAATTTGAAATTCAGTTAAAGCTGACGAGGATTACCACGTAATCGAAGGTGCTACAAAAGAATTTAGACTATAATATTGCATTTACCGTTAATTTTTTATATATATGAGTGGGGTTTGTATACAATTGGTTTGCATGTATATAAGTTAAAAGGCGATGATTTAGATATAAGGGGGTATATATTATTATAATCAAAAAATAAATTAAATGTAAAAGGTATTTGTCAAAAATTAAAAAAAAAATGTTTTTTTAGCTTCATAAAATTATTAAGAATAATATTAAAGATCATATAATAAAATTACAAAGTACATAATTAAATCTATGAACGACTGGAAAGTAAATTTAAAGAATATGTGCAAGAGATGCTTAACAAAAAGACATTCTAAAATTAGATTATCATTGTTCAGACATAGATTTCTTTTTAAATATTGTCAGATGGATGATTAAATAAATAGAAATTATGTAAGCCATAAAAAATGGGGGTGAATAGGGAGATATCTATCTAACTAAATAGGTGACATGTAGTAAATTAGATAAATTGGTTGGTAATGCTAATCACAGGCAAGATTGCTAGATATTTACAAATTCTTATACATTTTATAATAAGAGTAAATTTTTTATTATTTTAATAATTTATACATTTTTTATTACATAATCTTTGTTTTTACTTGAGCAAAATAAAAAATCTCAGCCGAATGTTTGTGGAATTATTATTATTTTTTTTTTTTATAATGTAACTTGTTAATAATTTATATACTTTAAAACAGCTGTTGTCAAATTTAGCTTAATTGTTTACGTATTTCTTTTTTTTTAAATGCTGTTTCATTAAATGAGAAACCTGTCTGTAAAGATATTGAATAAATATCTACACAATTATCTATGCAAAGCAGCACATTATTAATCTAAAATATCGTAATAAATCAAAGATATAAAAAGGGCTCATGCTGAGTCTGAACCCCTGAAAAAATGAACAGAATATTTTTTTTAAAAACTTTAATATGTTATTCATTTTTTCATCAGTATTGTGGAATCAAAGTCGGAAAGATCTTTGTGATCATTGGAATTGAAATCTAAAAAAAATTACTGATTTCAGTTAACTAAAATAAATTTATAAAAATCAAAAATATTGTTCAAATTAATCGAAAGCTATTAAAAAAGAAATATCAAAAATATTACACGTTGATAGTAAATACAAAATAGACTAACCCTCCTATAACAAAGCAGTTATATAACCATGAAATTTTGTGTTATCCAAAACTTTGCGGTAGAAATACATAAAAACCAGCATATAATTGTGAGCAAAGTTGTAATTTAACAATGACTTTTTTTTTACTTTATGTGTGCATAACTAAACATTACAATTTAATTTTCAAAAAATAAATAGTTTTAAGTATTGTTTTTTTTTTTTTTAACAGAAACGAAAGTGACTATTATACATATTAAAAAATATTATCCAATAATTAAATTAATGCGCATTTTAATTTCCAAAAAAATTAACAAACCTAAATTCAATCACATTTTAATCAGCAAAAAAAAACTTAATAGCATGCATTCAAATTCAGAGATATCTCAGATTTGAGTGATTTTAAGGAAGTGGGAATAAAACGTTTTCCAGTTATAATTCAGAACACCATGATATTTCTTATATAATAGTGTGTATTGTATCCATCATGTCATTTTCCAGAAGTGCAATATTTTTTTTTTATTTTTTGTAAATTACAACAATTATGATGATAAAGTTTATTTTTTGCAGTGTAGATTAGTATGTGATATACAGTTTGTGATTTAGATCATTTTATCTTTTGTTAATATAATGTATATTTATCTACCTATTACTTTTATTTGAGAAAAATAAGTTGTAAGTAATTTTTAAAATTAAATATTTTTAAAATATTTATATCTCTTCTATATATTTCTAATGTCAAAAAATGTATTATCAAATATGATAGTTTTTTGTCATCACTATATTATAAAAGAAGATGGTGATAAAAATATGTAAAGCAAAAATTAGCAATTTTACTTATTTTGAAAAAAAATGCCTATATATAGGTATATCAAATATAAAAAGATATTTCCAATGTTTTCATCCTAAACAGAAAAGATAAATAAAAAATCCACCAATACAATCACTTCATTATCCTCAGGGTTAAAAAAGAATAGAAATTCCATAATTGCTGGTGTATAGGATGCACACTTTTCCTCTCAAATTATTTCTAAAATATGGGGTGTGTTTTATGCAGCAGTAATCAAAATTATGAGTTTAAATTTTAGTCAATCTAAAACTTCTGGTTTATATTAATATACTGATATTGCATTTTGTTCTTTTGTGAAATAATGGTTTAGAATAAATTGTTTCCATATTTTTTCCTGTTCTGTAAAGATAATAAGTTGTGTGATATATTTTATTCTCAATTATTAAAAGAGGAACCACTCCAGTAAAATAGAGTTTAGATCCATTGTCATCCCAAAACTAATGTGTGTATGCATAATCACACTTCATCAATGAACTGTAATGTTTAAACTTTAAACTTGGTATATTTGTGCAGAACATTATTAGTGTTCTATGATATTTTATGTTGAGATTTCTTAGAAAAACATGGCTCAGAAACAATGTACATTTTTCTATAATATTGCATTCAAGCTATGAGTGATTGCATATGCTAAAGAAAAAGAAAACAGAAACAGGACAGCAGAGAGTAATTTTGGGTTACCACCAACTGAAAAGATAAGAACTTGAAGAAAACATAAAGAAGATATACAAAAAAGCTATGCATAGTAAACTCAAAGCTGTGGCATCGAATTGAAAAATGGCCAGAACTAAAAGAAGAATTTAAAACTTGAATACAGATGGTCTTTGACTTTCATACATTATACTTTCATACAATTCACTATTTTGTATAAAAGGTATAGAAAAGGATGCAGTGTGTTATGAAACTGTTATCAAAAAAAAGAAGAGTACAATTCAACTATCTCTTTATAAATTTATAAAGGAAATGTCAGTTACCAATCAATAAAGTGTTATTTATGTATATTCTAATATATCTCATTAAAAAGTAAATATTTTAAAAACACTTTTTGATATTTTTTTTATATTGCTCTACTATTGCATATTGCAACTTTCACACATGTTTTCAGGAACCAGTTAGGTACAAAAGTTAATGACTGCCTGTATTAGACCATAGATGCATGGTATTTTTCACTTTTCACAAAAATGATTAATCAACAAGCAAGACTGATAGCTACTAATAGAGACATCACTGATTTTTACAGGATCTATATGATGGTGTTCTAGATTCATGAAAAAAAAGCAGACTAAAACAAAAATAGCTCTGGAGATGAATTTCTGGGCTTCTAAGAAAAAGACAAAAAGGTACCTGACTGCAGTGTTCCCTAGTTACATTTTACTTAGACATAAATAACTACAAATACCAATATTATATTATACAATAAATAGCTATAAAATGAGTGCAGTAAATCATTATGAAAAGTCATGAAAAAAATGTAGAAAATTATTTTTCTTAAAAACATGTATAAAAAAGAGTGTGCATCTTATATGCCAGTAAATACAGTATAGTACAGGCTGATAAAATAACAAATCCAAAAAAAAAATTAAAAATTTCATGATAAAAATGGCCTTCTTAGACTTAAATTACAAAATGACTTGAAAACTTTAAGTTAGAAAGCTTCAGAGTTGTCAAGAAAGAATAAGCATCAAAAAACTCATAATTGAAGATAACAAAAGATTTAAAAAAAAGAAGAAATATTGCTTAATTTTTATTAAAATGAACTCTTGCATAGCCACAGAATATATTATTTTACTATTAATTTTTAATTTATATCTTTAGAAGTTGGTATACAAAGCATCACAAAATTTATAAAAAAAATAGATTATATCTATTGTGATCAATAACTTTATATTAAGTGTAATAGAAAAAATGGGTAAAGCTTATAAAAAAGTACACAAATATGAGAAGGCAATGTTTAAATTTTACAAATGATACACAGAACAAACAATAGAAAGTAATAAATATTTGTTTGATATTATGGATCAAGAATTCAAAGAAATTTCAAATTCAACATATATGCAGTATGTGTATTACATTAGAAGTATGAGAATAATAAAAGATTATTATATAGCTATTCCTATGGAAATGATTGATAACAAAAACCATAAAATATATGCTATTCTGAAAAGACAATGATATAAAAATAATAGATCAAAATATAGCTATTCCCATGGAAATGATTGATAACAAAAACCATAAAATATATGCTATTCTGAAAAGACAATGATATAAAAATAATAGATCAAAATATATGATAGTAAGGTACTTGTTTAATGACTGACTTTAAAACACATTGATAATTAAAAGTCATTTATACATTAAAATGTACTCTATTTCCTGCCCTCAAGCCGGATGCCACGCTACATATTATGGGGAAACGAAAGCCACAATTAATACCAGATTGGTACAACATCGTTACACATTCAACAGAGCTCAAACGAACAGCAACACATCCTTCGTATTTTTCGAACATAGTAAACAATCTGGGCACAACTTCATACCTGCCAACTCCATTATTTTATGTTCAGAGCCAAATGATTACAGGAGAAAAATAAAGGAGGCATTCTATATTAATAGAGACACCCATGCCATTAACAGAAAGGACACATGCTTCGAGATCTCGAAAAAATGGGCTACGTAACAGTAGCTTATTTGAATATTTATATTTGCATATATTTATTACACTTTTCATGAAGGCTATGAGTATGAGGCATGGTTCCTCGAAAACGTTCAGCCGTTAAATTTTTAATAGTAAGTTATATTTTCTATAATTAATAATTACAATTAAGTATTTTTTGTTTTTACATATAAGGAGAAATTAAAACCATATTTATTAAAAATAATGGAAACAAATAGAAAAATTAGAAATCATATTGTCATACCATTAAGGTAACATCTTAAACCTAAAAACTGCAAATTAAACATCTGGGAAATTTTTGTTAGAGTAAAAATTCTTGATGCATCAGCTAACTGAAACTGGATGCATCACTACTGATGTGATAGAATCTTTAATGAGGAAAAAAGATAACCTGTTATTATATAATAAAACTTTGTTATCTGTACATATATCCAATAATTTGAATTTTATTAAATAATCAAACTGGCTTACAGAAAAAAATATTTTATGAAATAATAAATGACATGAAAATATTACAAATAATCAAAAATTTATCAGTCACAGGATGCCATAAGAGCAGCTCGAAATCATCATCCTTATAAAGGAATTAGACTTTAAAGCATATTTGGATTAAATTATAATCTTTAAAATCTACTGAAAATAAAAAGAGATATTCTACCCTTCTGATTTATGGCAAATCAAACATAAAATAATTTGATTAAAGAATCTATTATAAAAAGCTCAGATGATATTCTGGTCAGACTTAATATTGCCTTACTGTTTACTAACTTACTGATTGAGAAGCTTTGGTTATAATTTCCATATACAAGGTCATATTAGTGCATTAACTAATATTGCCATACCAATATATATTTTTTATTTACAATGATATAAGTACTCTGGTGGAAGCTCCTTCTAATCTTTTGCCAATTTATTTGAGGAAAAGTTTGAAATATTAATTCCATATTGCACTAATCATAAATCTTTTTAGATAAAATTAGAAAAATGCTGATTTTTTATTACATATCAATAAACTTCATCCCCCAATTAGCTTTACCATAGAAATACAGATTGATTAATAATTGTGTCATCTCATCATATAACTCAAATTTTCTAACACTAATATAGTGACTGTTCATTCAGTAAAGGACAATTAATAATGTAGTGAAACACTTTTAATAAATATGAAGTCTGTTAAAATTTCAAACTTTTAGCATAGACTGAAAAAAATGATAATTGGCTTTTGCTTAATGTTCATGCTGTTAATTGAAATAATTTATAGAGACAGTGAATATATATATATATATTTATATGAGAATTTAATTAACAGTGAATATATATATATATATTTATATGAGAATTTAATTAACATAAACTTCTCTTTAATATTATCTGAAATCATGACTCTCTGACGAAGAACAATGCATATTAATTTAGTTTTTTAACAGACTAATTAATTGTTGCCAAAAACATTCAATGCCTTGAAATTTTAACTAGATTTTAAAACAGAATCTCCGATAATGAAAAATGTTTTACCACTTATTAAACCATTAAAAATTAAAATTAATATACCCACTTACTGTGGGAGGTTTTGACTTCAACTGAAAATTAAAATATTGTGATAATTCAAATTTTCGCATCTATATATTTTTATTGTCTTACTGTAAACTCATTTAGCAGTTTGAATTTTAACAAGAGGTCAGTGTTGTCAATTTGTTAAAAATAGCTTAGGCAATGTATTATTATTTCAGTCCACATTACTGCTTTACAAACATCATGATTTGAATAAAAATTTCAGTACACATTTATTAAAAATGTTATAATAGGCAAAACTCTCTCCATACAGTAGTGCCTATTATAACAACAGTTAGGAGCAAGCATGGAAGATAGTGATCATGTGATGTTTTAAGCTTTATTAAAAATGTTTTACCATCTATCATATTTCTATAGTTCATCATCTTCTATGAGTGTAAATTACATTCTTTATTTTGTTGGGACTTATAATGTTTTGCGCATGCACCTGATATATCCAGCAGATGAGGTTATAATTTGAAAATGTGTTTAGGTTTAGGTTCCATTTAAGCTTAGAGGATTGTTTCAAGCAGGCAATTTTTTTTTCAATAAATAATTTACTATGAGGTGGACAAATTTCTCAAACTCTCACCAGCTACAGTAGATGAAGCTGGTGAAAGTAATAATGTCCATATTATTATTCTATGAGAACTATTGAAGAGGCATGCTGTCATGGATATTCAACAGTCATTTTACCTATATGTTGTTTCAATTTGAATGACTTTGGATAAATCAATCTTTTACAACATAACCATAATAGCCATGTACTGCATTTTAATGCTATAAAATTTACCTTTTTTAATTTTAATAAAGTGTAATTGTTCAAGGTTTTTAAATGAAGATCAGTCATTCATTTCTATTGTTTAAACATTAATTGATCCCCTGACTAACTAAGAGTATGTATGGTTTGTCATAAAAAATTACTAGAAAGTAGCAATGGTCATGTGATTTTTATGCTTTAGGATCAGTTTTCTCACTAATAATTTTAAATGACCAGAAATTAGACTAATAAACTAGGGATCTGGATATAATATCAATAGCATCTAATATCTATTTATGATTAGTTTACATTAGAATGGATAGTTTTGGAGTAAAGCAAACAGAGTTGTTTTTAATTGCAAAGACTGTTACCTATTATATGTATGTGTGTAATACACATGTGAATTACATATGTATAATAAGATATTTTCTGATAAAAATATACATCATATATTTTTAATTCGTTTATGTATACCTTTATTTGTTATTAATATGAACATTTGAATATTTTTCATAGACAACCAAGTATAGTCCGGTAGTACAAATTGTACCACCAGGTTATCTCTATATTATTCTTGAATAACCTTTACTATCCAGCCAATATTTAGTAGGATACAGATAGCATATATGTGTGTGTATAAAATAACAAGTTACTCATCAAAACAGAACTATATGTAAAAATTTTAACTATAATAACAATAGATATATATTAGAACATATTTGAAACAAACTTTCAAAATTCCTACTTCTATCCACTTCATCTTATCGAACTGATACACATGACAACATACATGTAAAAATGATAAATGATCTCCAATATATGAATTTTATGATGAACCAGCACTCATCAATTGTCCAGATCATCATCTCTCACACACACATGCACAAACATATATATATATATATATATATATATATATATATATATATATATATATATATATACTGCTCAGTTTATATTAAGATAGCAAATCTTCAAACTTTAAAGAGTGACTTAAAATCTACATGGGTATGACAATAATATTGGCATCATCAAGAGCTTTGAGCATTCCATCTTCAGATTTTTAATGATATGGATGGCTGAAGATTTAGAAGGTACAGAAGATTGAAGCCTGACCATTAAAGTTGAAAGATGTACTATCTTAATATAAACTGCATACTGATTATATATGTGAGTGAAAATTGATGATCTGGACCAACTGATGAGAGATGGTTGAACACAAATTGCATTTATTTGAGATAATTTATCTTTTTCACCTGTATGTGATCATGTATATCAGCTGTATAATATGGAATGGATAGACATAGAGAGCTTAAAAGTCTGAGCTCAAATCTTTTCTAATCACACATTAACTTTAATTTAAATATTATATATATATATATATATATATATATATATATATATATATATATATATATATATATATATATATATATATACATCAACAATTATCAATCCACTGCAGGATGAAGGTCTCTTCAAGTTTAATCCATCTTCTCCAATCTTTAGCTTTTCTTCTCCACATCACCCTGCACACTTTCTTATTTCATCCATCCATCTCACATGTGGTCTCTTTCTGGGTCTTTTACAATCTCTTGGAAACCAGTTTAAAATTTTAACTGTCCATCTATTATCATCTCTTCTAGCAATATGTCCAGCCCAACTCCACTTCAATCTTTTAATTTTTTCAATGAGGTCAGTAACACCTGTTTGTTCTCTTACACATACATTGCGTTTTCGATCTCTTATTGTTACTCCCAACATACATCTCTCCATACTTCTTTGAGTGGTTCAGACTTCAGATATATATATATATTAAACAACAAGATTATCTTATATATATATATAACGATTATTCATTACATGGTAATCATTATCAACTGGAGTAATTTAGACAAGGGGGGGGGCGATATCAAATAATTTTCAAAGAACTGTGTATATTAATATTAATAGACTGTCTATTTATTATATAACCTTTACATTGTTTTTTTACCTTTAAGTTGTTTTATATAGATCTCTTCTTCGGGTTAAAGGTAAATCTTAAATTGCGAAATTTTTCAAAATCATGAAAATTAAGACAGTATTAAACTGATTATTGTTAATATTTTTTACATGAATGTATAATAATTGCTGTTTTTTTTTAAGTTTTTCCCCCAAAGAACATATAATTACCCAATGTATGACTTTTTAAATACACTTATAATTTGGTATATAGTATAACATTTTTTTGCATTTTAAGAATAGTATTTTTAGAATTATTAATCAATTGATTTACGTTGAGAGGAACGTAAAATTATACCTTGTTTTTATCATTAAATATTTTTTTAATAAATTTGGATTGAACATTATTTTAAAATGACATAGATATCTATTATTTTTTATCTTACTTTTGTTAAGGTTCATAATTAAACTTACTCAATGTGTGTGTAGAATTTGTCTTCTATCATATCTTACAATATTTTGTATTTTATCACTTTTACAATACAAAATTTTTCATTACAATATAAAACAGATATAAAGCTAGCCATTTTATGTTGCATTAGTACATGTAATTTTAAATATAATTCTTTTTTTAAGTAAGTTTGACAACTAATTTATAGTTAAAAGAATTATTTTTTCTAGATATATGCAAATTTAAAATTTTTTATTTTTCTATTTTGTTTTTTATTGATAGTCTTATTTAAATTGTCTAATTTATGTAAAAAAAACTTTCAATAATATCTTCAGAACCACACACAAAAAACATCATACCTAGTATGTGATATGTTGGACTATTTCCAGCATTTATGAGTGAATATTGAATGTATAGAAAATTTTAAACTTTCCAAATACAAACAACTTGTTAGTAATAACACCCAAATAGACAATACATGTTAGTAATTACACACTGTTTTGAGTAGTATTATTCCCTACTCTTCTTCAGGTGTTGCTGGCCTATATGCACAGTGACAATATTCGCTTAGAAGTTGAACTCGCACCTTTAGATTCTTGTATATCGAATATTGTCTATTTGTGTGTTATTACTAACAAGTTGTTTGTATTTGTATTTGGAAAGTTTAAATAAAGTTTAAAATTTTTTATACATTCAACATTCACTCATAAATGATGGAAATAGTCCAACATATCACATCATACCTAGTATATTTTAATATTTCTAAAATTGCCCAAACTTTGCATCAAAACTAAATGAATTCACATTAAAATTCATTACAGACTCTTAAAATTTATAAATAATAATATTATTGCACAATTTAACAATAAATATTACAAAATAGTGAAAGAATGGTCCTTGGGTCTCACTATAATCACACAATTTTGTATTTTTCATTGTCTTAATATGAAAAAGCTGCTAATGTAGAAATATTAAAAAATATGTTAGATATGTTGTTCATGTTTTGTTTGTGATCCTAAAGACATTAAAATTGAAGCATTTTTGCATATATTAAGCAAATTAAACAATTTAAATATGATTATCAATAAAGAACAAAATAGAAAATTTGCAGATGTCAGGAAAAAAGTATTGTTTATACTATAAATTACTTGTCAAATCTATTGAAGAAAGGGGTTTTATTTCAAATCACATGTAATAATGATGCATAAAATGGTTAACTTTAAATCTTTTTTACATTGTAATGAAAAACTTTGTAGTTATAAAAGTGATAAAATCCAAAATATTGTAAGATATAATAGAAAACAAATTCCATACACATGGAATAAGTTTAATTATAAACCCTTACAAAATTAACATATATAAAAATAATAACAATTGGATATCTATGCCACTTTTAAATAATGTTTAGTCCAAATTTATTAAAAAATATTTAGCGATAAATAAAAATTTTCATTGAGTCATTGATTAATAATTCTAAAAATATTTTTAAAATGCAAAAATGTAATATTATATATCATATTACATGTATATGCAATATACATTGGGTAATCAAGATCTACTTTGGAAAAAAGATTGAAAAAATGTCAACTATTATACAATCATGTAAAAATGAGAAGAAGAATCAGTCCAATTTTGCCTTGTTTTTTTTTTTGATTATGAAAAATCTTGCAATTTTAGATTAATTTTTAATCCGGATCATACAGGATTATTAAATGAGGAAAGTCATCAAAAAAGATAAAATTAAAGGGGCAATCTTTATAAATTAACATGCAGATTGTATAATAAATAGACAATTTTTTAATACCAATATACACAGTTATAGGAAACATAACCATGTCTGCTTATATATATATATATATATATAGTTATTGCTTGCTATTATTATAATTATATATATATATATATATATATATATATATATATATATATATATATATATATATATATATATATATATATATATCATATAATAAGTAGATATATTTTGAAAATTAATAATAGTTATATTTCATAAAGCACAAATGGTACCTTCAATGTGCAGACACAGTTTGAATGCATATTTGTCTATTATATAGTCTAATATAAATTAAATGATATTCATATATGTTTGCAAAATATACAATTTGATAATATTTTACTTATGAATTGGTTGTTCACAAAATGGATATCATCTAACAAAACCTTTTGTACATGAAATAATGCAGCATTATTTTATATTCAGGTAATCAACTGTGAATTAATCTTTTTATATTTTACATAGAATAAAAAGCAATTATTAAAATCTTTATTAGTGAATCAAATAAGTGTCTGACAAAGATTTATTATCAAAATCAATCTATAGTTATAAATGATATGAAAAATCTTTTTAACTAAATGTATTTATTTTATCTATTTACATTTTGAAAGTTTGTATAGATTAATATGTACTATTTATGGAATTTTGTACCTTGGAGGTTATTTTATAGAAGCATACCATAGTAATGCGGGGGGGGGGGTTTCAAACTTTCTCAAAATTATTAATTTATTTATTTTTAAACATAATATAATAGATATAAAAATATTTTATAATAAATGTTTTTCAAATTAAACATAGTTCAATGTATATGTAATCAAAGAAAGTAAATTGCCCTCCCTCTTGATTATGAACTAAATGTACTCTAAATGTTAAATGAAAAATCAAAATAGAATGAATCCACCTATTCTTGAAGCTCTGATGATTACAAGCACAGTATCACAGTTCCAAAAATAGATGGATTTATTGTATTCTTGATTCTTTGTTCAACATTTAGAGTGCTTTTAATTTAGAGCCTGGGAGAGAGTGACTTACTTCCTTTGTTGAATAAATGCTTTATGTATTTACTTTGTACCAAAAACACTGAACATAATTGTTTCTTCATCTACAATTGGGGTTTTTATATTTAATTTGAAATAAAGTTGGGGGAGCAGAAATTAATTAAGTCAATTCCTAAATTAATATCTGGAAGCTCCTTCCCATGCTTTTATTTCATATTAAATATAAAACTTCCAATTATTGATGAAGATACAATTTTGTATTTTTTTAGTACAAAGTAAAAAATAAAAGTGTTTATTATAAAATATTTTTGTATCTATTATTATTTTTTTAGCATTAAAATTGTAATCAATGGTTTGTTTATATTTCAATTTTAAATGATTACTAAAATACTTTTAAAATTGAAATTAAAATTATAAGTATTAATTCAAGTTCATTTACAGTATAATTTTGTTAAGCATTTTTAAAACATCAACTTTTACAATGAAAAAATATTTAAAAAATCAATATTTTAAAAAGAGATCTTGTAAAAAAAGAAATCCTTTATAAACAAGATTTGTTTATTCCAATTTTAAAAAATTGTTAAAATTAATACAAAATTATTTTTTTAAAAAAACATGTATATATTGCCCTCTAAGTATCTTTGAAAATTTGATATAAAAGTATTTGAAATTTCATTTGCCTACTGTTCTGTATTTAAATAATAGGTAAACTACTTAAAATATTTTAGTGCCATATTGCACTACCAATGATTTGTATGAAATTTAACAAATTCTTGTATATAAATATATTTTAAAATGAACGTGTTCACTTGAACCAAACAAACAAATAAAGATTGTAACTTAAATAAAAGTGTTTATTAATAAAAATAGTTAGCATTTAATGTGTGACTTTTATAACAATTTAATTTGCATCAAATTGTAATTAATAGAAGAGCTTAGAAGGAATATAGATAATGTGAAAAAATAGTTATTCTGCCTAATTAAATACTCTTGAACATCATTCTTCAAATTTGAAATAAAAGAAAAATATTTTAAAAATCACAAAATAAAATATATGAAATAGTTGCAAACGATTAGATTTAGATGGATGGAAATACTGATGTAAAAATAACCATAATCAATTTTGACTATATGAAACAAACCAGGGAAAAAAATTGTAACAGTATTTCAAAAACTTCTACAGCAGTCATGTATTTCACAACTACTATTAATATGTAGTGATTTTAAAACAAAGTCTAGTTAGCTAATCAACTTGCATTTAATGTAGTGGATTAAGAAGAAAAACTTTCAATTCTTTAATGAAAAATTGGTTGCAGCAAGAAGTTTGCTGTTAACTGAATATATATATATATTGTAACCATATATTTTAGTATAAAATATAATAATAGATATATATATATATATATATAATATTGTAACCATATATTTTAGTATAAAATATAATAATTGATGTAACTGGTATAAAAATTTCTCTTTCTTCTTTTGGTGATTTGATTGGCTTGATTTGCACTTTGAACAGATTACTCTCTTATATTCAAAATAATTTATTAGAGAGAATGGGTAATATTTTGCCTTACTTGTTGTCTATATTATTTTAATAAATTTAAATTGCTTCTTTCCATATACTAATTCATATCAAAATGTTTAACTTTTTAAAAATTTGACAACACATTAAATTTGGTAAAATATTATTAAAAATAATAATAATTTTTATTTGTTTAAAATGGTCTTAAATATTATTTCCATTGAATTAAAAAAACCATTTGTTCAACTAAATTTAATTATTAAAAATAAATACAGTAATTACGTATGCGTTTCAAGGTAAAAAAGAAAGGAGCGCGAATTTAAAAGAAGATCGTCTGATAGTGTTGCTTTTGGAGGGAGAAAGAAAAGAAAATGGTAAAAGGCAAATGGTGTAAATATGATAAGCTTATTTTAAAATAGTTAACAAGTAAAAGGATTACCACAAAGTTTTCTATAAACGTAAAAATAACATAGTGGTATTTAATAATAAGATGAATTGCTAAATTTAAAAGTCTGTTCAAGTCGGCTAGCCAGGTGGATCAAATCGCCAGTAATAATTTTCCAATATTACATTTGAAATATGTCGGAGCTTTCCAGTTTAAAAGCAGAATTAACTGCAAGATTTTGGTATGTTTTAAAATATTTATTATTCTACAATTTGGAAAAATTAAATAAGTATTTTAATTACAGAAGTTTTATAAATATGAAAATTTGTTTTTTAAAAAAGAAGAAGTTTAAATTAAAGTAAAATGTTAAAATTATTAACATAGTTTAATATTTCCGTTTATAATTTTAATAAAAAAAATATAGTATTGATTGATATTTAACTTTGCAATGCCAGTAATATATTTGCTAGTTAATTTGTTTACCATTTGGATAATAAAAACAGTCTTCAAATAATAAATCAAAGCTATTTTCTAATTTTATCGTCAGTTTGGAATGATTAAATTAATTGCTATAATTACTATTCCTAGATTTAAGCGTGGATAAATAAATATTAGCATGGATGTGATAAACTTGGAACAGTTTTAATAGAGAAATGTAGAAATTAATAACTTATGAAAAAACATTTTCATTTAAACTCTGCGTGTCATGTTTTGGAATTGTTTCGTGTTTATGGAGCCACGTAAAATCGTTAATCTAATAGTGCTTATAATAACTAATACAAATGGATAAAATTACATGTATGGAATTCAACTATAATTGTAGCTATTACTTCGTATATTTATTGTTCGACACATCGTACATGGATTTCACGGATCATATTTGTAGTTATAAAATGCTATACAATTTAATTTGTGATACACACACCTGCTAGAATTCATGTATTGAACTATAAAATGCTATACATTTAATTTATATCACACACACACCTGTTAGATTTTATGTATTTGATGAATAATGCATTACTTTAATTTTATCGTTATATGAACTTGCATGTGAAGTTCATAAGTTATATTTTATTAAGTTTAAATTAATAGGGGTTGAATAAAATACTTATTCAAGAGAATAGCGCTTGCGAAAAAGCTTGAAAAGTACTAAATGAATTTATGAGATGTATCAATTTTTCATGAGGTATTTTGTGAGTCTTTCCAGATTTCTATTCCTATACTAATATTACTTATATTATATTACATATGTTTTATTTTAAGCAAGATAAGTTAGTACATTAGTTGTCCTGATTAGTGTAACATTTTATTATGCAAGAACCCACATTTGCTAAAATGTTAGTGTTTTCTGAATGGTCAGAATAACTGAGGAGGATGATTTTGCACTTTAATGTGAAGTAAATAGTAATGTTGTTTTATAATGTTAAAAGGCATTAATCTGTGCCGGTGGTTAATCCGCAGATTACTTAATTGCCATTTTTTGTATTTTACACTCATTCCTGCGCTGGTGGTTAATCCGCGGAATTGTGTAATTATACTTATTACTTTATGATGGTGTATAAATCCACAAAGCGTTTAGTGTTATTTAATTCCTATGTGTAGATGAATGCATCCACAGGAATATGGTTTTACTTCATAGATATAAGTTGGGCAAAGTATTTTAGTTATTCTGCTAAATCATCTTCTTCCATTTGTAAGTATAATTTATAAGTTAAATCATTAAATTGTAGCAGGACATTCTATTCAAGTTACCTCATAATAATTAACTGTTGGTTGATTATTATTTACCTGAATGTAAGTTTAAATTTTCACTTTATTTAATGATTGCATTATAGCTAAATCCTACAGATATAATATTATTTATTATATTATTATAAGTTTACGGTATAGATTTATTGAATCTGGAAATGACATTAGATGTTTCATGAGTTGATGTTGAATTTAGTATAATTTCCTCAATACATTCATTATATCAAATAGAAATATAAGGTATAATTAGGTTTTTAAAAACCGTACCTATGATATGTTATTGAAGAAAGTCGATTATAATTTATTTATTTTATTTGTTTATTTATGTCTTTAATTATAACATTAGAATTAATTACTTATTATTCATAAATTTGTAAATAAACGTTGATTTATAATTAAACTTACTGTGCCGTTGCTATTTGTCATTCGTAAAATCAGAAATCATAAACCTTGGATAGAGCATACATTGAAGTACATACTATCGTCAACATGATATAAGAGTTTAGTGATATTTTGAGAAAACATTTGGATGCTTTTCGTCTTTGGTAGTTTATGATGTGTAAGGTACAATAAAATCCCATTTACCTTTTCCATCATTTTAGCTTTGCGTAGTTGATTCTAGTATACAATACAAATTGATTATTAAACCTGTAAACAGATTTACCAGATAATGACATGATTGAATATATTTACTTAACGTTTTTAAATTGTCATTTGTCAGTATAATAAGAGTCTCAGTGATATAGTAAACTATAAAAAAAGAACCCAAGTATTTATGTTTATTTATTGCAAAGCTTTACCTGGACTAGCATTTGTATTAAAAATCATATAGATGGTTTAAAATTTCATAATCTTATGTAGTTCCACAAATTATGCCATCTTTTACATGGTCGGCCATCGGGTCTCATACAATGAAAGTCACAAATTAAGGTTTGAAAGATAATAACATTACATACTTATAATTTGTTTAATGTATTTTATCATACTACTATGATAGGTCTTCGCGGTACACCCTGGCTGCGATCAAATTAAATCATAAAAAGTTTATGTTATATCATTAGTTTGGTCTGTGGTAAGTTGCTCCAGATTTTGGTTGTGGTCTTTGGTGCATAATATAGATGGCATGATATGCTTTTGGTTACAGCTCTTAATAGCTGACAATGTGCAACGGAATTGACCGGTGATCGAGGTTACAATTCTTAGCGTACTTATATTTTGGTGATATTATGTAGTTGGGACAACAATCGAACGGTTACAATATATATATATTGACTTCTCTTGATGTTTTATAAAAACAGAGCAAGGCAAATTGCTAATGACCATTCCATATGTTCTTATCACTACAATTGTTATTAATCTATGATTATTCATATAGTAAACATACATAAATAGACTTCTCACTGTCATTCATCATCCAGAAAGATAAATTGCCTTGGTTATTTGTCTTTTGAGTTTAAAATCAAGAAGCAGCATGTTTCCTTTTTAGTTGCCTAATAGTTCTTTATGAAATGTTAGTTTTTTCCTTGAAGATAGAATGAATGTCTGCAAATGATTTTGTGTCTCATACATATTTACAATCATAACAGACAAATTAAATTATGTTTTTTTATTACCAGGAGGCTATAATCCTATCAATCCAGGAAGAAGTGATAAGAATCTCTTAAATGAAGACTTAGTTTGCCATTTGATAGCAACCAATTATGTAAAAAGATAGATGTTTAGATTACTATCAAGTGATTTAAAAAAATATCTAACATTAAATGATATATTTTTGAAAATTATGAAATTAGAAGAAAAGATAACTGATTTAAAAAGTGTGCATGAAGTTTATTACAAAGATGCAAATATTACAAAAACCAATTAATTTAGAATCAATTATTAATAAAAAGTGCAAAGACAGCATTATGGTGATTGGTGGCACATCAGATAAAGAGTAAAGTTAGTTATTCAAATTAATGAAAGATACAAAATGCAGTTAATTCACTTTCTTGTCCCAATAAGGTCTCATTGTGATGCAGAAGTAGATGATTTTAATATAGATGAGATCAGACAACATTTTAAAATATCATGGAAAACATTATTTCTAGAACTGATAAACAATTAAAAATGAAAGTGTATAAGTAAATTTGATTATGGTGATAGAAATAAAAAAGACTGCAGTTTCATGGAATTTTCAGAAGTAAAAAAAAAATGTATTATGAATTCTTTTATTGAGAAAAATGTCTAATGAAAATGGAGGATACATAAACATCCAAATAAGTACAGCTAAATTAGATTGGATTTTGACTAACAGAAAATATATATTTCAAGTCTAATGTTCTTAATAGATTCAACACAGGAAGTGAACATCAATAACTAGAAAGGATAAAAATTGTTAAGAAAGATAATATTAACAATATATATTTTTACCCTTCAGAATCATTCCATTAAATCTAAATTAAAACTTGCAAAAGTTTAAAATAATTATAGACTTTGAAGATGATTTAGACTTGACTGAAATCTTTAAGTGAATAACTGATATTTTAATAAGACTACAAAAAGGATAGCTTACACAAAAATGCTACAATATGCAATTAAATTTTCTACTAACACAAAAAAATAAATGTAGAAAAAAGCAATATATATATATATATATTGATATATATAAATATGTATTTTATATATATATATATATATATATATATATATATATATTACAATGATCTATTAAGGAGTTGATATTGATATAAGAAAATATGTCTGAATTGGAATGGCAATCTATATGTATTTTTTAAAATTACTACATCTTCTAATTTGAAAAATATTTTAAATAAGAAAGTAAGATGTGAAAAACATATGATTTATATTTAAGAAAGTGATCAAATATTAAAAATGCAGAGCTATCAATCTTCTATTGGATCTATAGAAAATATTTACCATGTTGATTACAGTTCATCAATAGCAAACTTTGTATTGCAACCAACCAAAAAAAAACCGGAATTTAAAAATAGTTTTAGTACAATGTAATCATATCCAAAAATTAAGAAAAGTTTTTTTTAAAAAAAAATCAGTCTATATGAGATGCCATTATGATTTGTATTTGTAAATTATATCATTTAATTATATGGATCATGAAGATATAGTCCTACATTATTTTAAAATTATGTCATATGATTAGATCCAAGTTATTGTCAGATTTTAAGAATATTTATTCTAAATATGTCAGTAGTCATTAGATTATATGGTTATCATAAGAAATCTAACATTGAAAAGGATATACATCATGGTGAATCCATTTTTATAAAACACCTTACTGCAGTTTTACAAAAAATATTTTTATGAATAAAATGTAAAATTAAGGGAATAAATGTGTTATGTTTATGTAATTGTTTCAGGAAATATTTCATGAATTATTAGATGAGAGTAAAAATATAAGACATGACAAATGATTTAAAAAAACAAATAACATAATGTTCATTGAATTTTTTTTTGGGGGGAGGGGGGCTAACTATTATGATTGTGAAATAGAAGTTACCATCTCCACAAATCTTAATCAGATAATGCAGATAGAAACATCATGAATTAAATTGATCAAGAAATTAAATACTTAGATAAAATTTTAAGTAGAAATAATTTATTATTAAAAATAAAATTTCCTTGTTTTAAAAAAATGATTTTTAGTATATGTATTTATCAATTGTTACTTATAAATATGGGAGTTTGGACAGTTAACAGAAGAACAATACAGGGACTTCAAACTATTTATTGGAAATATTTATAAAAAAAAAGTTTAAAAAATGAAATATATAAGAGAGACTAAGCAAGTTATAAGTGATATCTTTGAAAGAATTATGAATAGTTGAGGTTTGAAATTGAATCCCAATAGACTGTAAAGGATTTCAGAAGAACTCATTTGTGAGGTGGGTGAGTGAATTAAGTAAGTTTATTGTTCTAATGTGGGGGAAGGTAGTTTATGTATCAGAGATTTGACATTTAACTTGGAGAGACTTTCATGTTACAGTGGATGAATAATGGTTGAATTATGATAAATCAAACAACTTTTAGATTAGTTTCTTTCTAAAGATAAATAATGGTTAAATAAAACAATTATAATTAAATCACCAGGAAAACACTGTAATATTAATAGTTTTAATAGATCTAATAAAATGTTATATTACTTTCAAGTGTAACAACTAAATTAATACCAGTAGTTTAATCTATCATTCTAATGTTAAGCCATCACAGTAATTGGATATCAGATAGAACACTTGGCACCAACGAAAATCAATAACTATAAACTAATCTGAGGAAGATTTTAGTATTCATTATTTATTTATGTTTATGTATATGGTTTATGAAAGAATGATTTATTAATATAGAAATTATAATAGACTGAAGAATCAAATGTCTAAGTGTTATAATACAAATCATGTAATTATATATATTTAATATTTTCATGATGGAATGAAAAGATGTCAAAATAGAGAAGTCACTAAATAAACAGAGTGAAATAAAATGTAAATTGGTCGTCTTAGTAGATAAAGCTGTAAAAGTTAATTGTTGACTGATGATGATAATGACTAAAATATTATTTATTCATGTTTAATGCTGAAACATTTTCCTATTTAGTAAAAGTTTATATTTTTCATGTAATCCTTTAAGATTATTTAATTATTCATTATTAGTATTGATAGAGTCATATAAACTTAAAACATCCATTACAACATATAAAACATCCAATACAACTTAAAAAATATGTTTTATTTCAAATATAACCTACTAAATAAATTTTATACTGTATTTATTAACCTAGAATACTAGAATAAAAACTGAATATTTATGTGATTTCAATAAATATTAATACTTACTGTATCAAAAGATAACTATCTTAAAATATTTGTGAAATTACCATATAATTATTTACAAAGATAAATGTTATTAAATCATGTTAGTTCAAACTACTGATAAAATGAAACAACCACCCTCTGTAACATTGAAATGAAGTAACTTCTACTGGTTAGTAATTTAAAATGAGCAAAGTTATTTGTGTAATAAACCAATTAAGGGTAAATATGTAAGTGTATTTTCATAGCATTACTTGTTGCAAATAAAAAATACGAAGAATAAGGCTATCTTCTGGTTAGATGAAGTTTAAGCAGTTATATTTCATTGCCTTACTCTCCAGTTAATAATGTATTGAATGGCTTCTAAATTTGATATTGGTTGATTATCTTTTTAAAAAATCTACTAGTCCCTTTGGAGCATGAAAGACTTAAGTTTGCTCAATGTAGAATTAAATTCTAGGTAATGTCATATTAAACAGATGCCCTGTGTGTATGTATATATATATATATATATATATATATGAATATATGCCCTGTGTGTGTGTATATATATATAGCTTTATTGCTAGATGAATACAAGTTCATTAGTTCTTTCTATTGTTTACTTGTAAATATTATAGAATTGCAGCACTCAACCTTTTGGATTCTATGTATTAACATTTCTTTGTATCACCACCTCTTATAAAAAATTTCAACATCAAATAAAAAAATAAATTAAAAATAAATATTTATTGCAGTTTTTCATTATATTATTTAAATATAATTTTTCAACAATAAGTTATTTTTTATGTTTCTCCTACATGTTTATTGTATACTACTAATAGTATAAATTTAGAATAACTATTATAGGATATTATATTTGTTACAGTATTGTTATATATCAAGTAATGATAAATTAGTTTTTTTTTTAATCATACAGCAAGAAAAATCTTTTTACAGCTTCTCATGTAAAATCAATGAATGAGAAGATACCACTTGCTAAAGTTGTCTGTTTTATAGAAGTTGAGTGTTTGATATTTTACTCTAAATCTAAATCAACCAAAATGTCATTTAATATTTAATATTGTAAATTAACTACATTAGCTATGACACATTATATATATATACTACATTTCCTTATATAAATATACCCAGATATACGCCCATGTACGACATAGAACTTGTTACAGCGTTGTAAGTTTTTAAAAACTTTTAATTTAGTACTAAATCTAATTATAAAACCTATTTATATATATATATATAACTGAACTTTGAAGTTTTCGTAAATGTAGTTTTATTCTGAAAAATAAAATGAGATTGAAAATTTCCTTTTCAATGACAGAAGTGAAGACGGTTTGGGTAAGCTGTTGGGATTTTCTTCTGTAAAGAAAAAAGCTCTTTATTTTGTAGACCTTAGGAAACTTGAGTTATACAAGCTTGAGAGATTACAGTTCAGGATTATTATATAAACAAAATTAATTTCTTCCACTGTGCAAGAAATTTGAACTTGTGAAATATACAATGCATTTGTTGAATTAAAAAGGCTTTAAGCATACACTTTTGAATGATTTGATGTGTTATTTACTTTGATGTTTCTTTATAAAAACCCAAATTATCAATGTAATGCACTTATGTTAAAAAAATTTTAACTATGAATATTGTGGTTGTATGCATATAACATCTATCCTCATCATTATTTATATTAAATTGTAATATTTTTATGACTTCTATGGACAGTATATTGATTCTTATCTGGTGTGGATCTTGCTGAGATATTCTTTGTTCTTCAGCTAAAATGAACCAGATTATGTGAGTTGTTTTTTTTTATGCTCTAGCTAAGATAAGTCAAATTATTCAAAGTTGTTTTTACTATCCACCTAAAATAATCCAGAATTTTCTTTTCAAACTGTAATTATTCTGAATCATTCTTCATGCACCACCAAAATAGACATTTTATTTTGGGGGATTCTCTTCTCTACATAATGTAAGCTACCATCCAATGTTATATGGCTGACATTTTTGAACTTGAACTAGTAACTTGAATAAAATCTAACTTTTTTTTAAGTTGTTATCTAGCTGAACAATTTCTAACCCATTGATATAAAATACACTAGCCAAATGCAGATAAAATAAATAATTTCAAAGATAGAACTTTGGGATCTTATATTTTGCACAAGTAATAAAACAAATAAACCTTCAAAACCATTGCTTTTGTTTGTCTATTCTTATTTTAACTTTTAAATATTGTAAAATTTTTACTTTTTTTACTTCATCTCTAATACTAATTTATATTTCATTTCAAAATGATTTCTTGTTAATATTTTTGGATAATTATATATTTTAATATTTTATATGTTTGAGCTGGAAAGTTACTAAATTATAATACTCATGCATTGTAATAGAAAACATTCTTATTAAACTGATTGTCTATTTTTTATATAAAAAGAAAAATATATATCCAATAACCAATAAGGGTTTTGAATATATCTCTCTCTCTCTCTCTCTCTCTCTCTATATATATATATATATATATATATATATGTGTGTGTGTGTGTGTGTATTTTCATGATTACATTAAAAAATAAAAAATACTTTGTTTATGCATATATAAATTAATTTTAATACTTTATAACTAATCAAGTAGCAGTTAATTAACTAAAAATAATAATTATTTTTTTTTATTTCCTAACTTATAGCTTATCTTTTTTAACAACCTAATAGTATGGATATTGTTTTATATGTATGTGTTTGGAAAAAATATACATTTTATATTCATGTACACACATTTTGTTTAATTATTTATATAAATCTTCAATTATTTCTTAATATAAAGTATAATAATAATAATATATATTTTATTTATACTTAATACAATAAATTAATAAAAATATTAGTTAGCTAAAAAAATGTTTCATTATTTATTTTATCAAGTCCCCTCCCCTGCCTATTCAAAAAATATCACAAAAAATCTAAATAAGAATTGTTGCATATTCAGTTATCTAAAAAATCAAGAGTTACTATTGGTTAATATAAGAAATATTCTAAATAATCATATTTTGCTGTTATTTTGGCATAATAAAAAAATGCCAGAAAAGTTTCTTAAAAAGTGAAATAGCAACTTTAAAATAATTTTTACTTTAAATTTTTAATTAAAGTTTCCATTGCAGATGTTTTGGGGTACAACTGAACTGAAGCAGGTGCCATTCAGATGTCATTTTATTTAAATTCCCCTCCCTCATTAAAGAGCTGCAAGAAAAAAAGGATCTTTCTGCTACCACCACCATTAAAGAATTTCAAGGAAAGAAGTGAAAAACATATTCATAAAAAATACAAATTTCTGAATGGCTGTGGAAATATTTGAACATTTATTTTAATAACAGAATGTAATAAAATCTGAATATGTTTAAACAAAAATATTTTTAAAAAAAAATATAAATAGATAACAACAAAAATTAGTTTTAAATTTTGATTTATTTATAAATTTCTAATATTTAAATATTCATCATATACAATAATTATTATTTTATAATAAGGATGAATTCAAGAAACATCATTGTGATGCACAGTTTTCTTCTACTAGAATCATCAAAATATTTATTTACAAATTACAGTTTAAACAAAAATGTATTTAGAGATTGGAATCAAAGAACAACATTTGACTTCCTGGCTACAATTTGGCAAACCTTGGGCTAGAGTGATTTACACATGGCTGTTTCTTGCATTCATTTAGTGCCTTTGTATTAATTTAACAGCAGAAATGTTAACTAAAATGTTTTTGATGGATTTTAAAAAACTAAAAGTACCTAAAGATCAATATTATGATAAAAAATATTGTCTATTGCATATGATTAAAGTCGATTGTTGAAATTTAAGATGTTATGCAATAAATAAAAATTTCTTCATTGAAAAAATATCTCAAAGCTTCACTAGAAATTACCAAATAAAGTACATGCGTAAGAGTTAATTAAACCTTAAATTTACAGTTAAATAGAAATATTGAAAAAAAGCACCAAAATTGAGTATTTTATTAATTTATTTGGAGGAAGGTGAATAATGAATATATATGCATTTGTTTTATTGATCTCAAATATATGATATAAAAGTTAAGAAATTTAACGTAAAAATACAAATTGGAATGCTGTTGACAGTTCATAATTGTTATTTGTTGTTAAATTATAAATGTGAAGATTGAAAATTAATATTAGAAATATAATCTGAAATTTAACAAAATTAATTTTTATGTGTGTAAATGATATCAATTCAGTTTTTTTTTTTATGAAAAATAATTTTGTGAAATGAAAATTTATAATATTTAAAATAAAATGGATTTCATGTAAAAATTTAAATAATCGGTAATTTTTAAATATGTTCAGAAATGTTATTAATCTGATAGACATCAAATAAATTGAGGTATACAATAAAGCTTGTTTATTGGTAACCAACAAAATATACTCTTAATTAACCAGAACATATGCACTTAGTTAACTATATAAAATATGTAAGTCAAAAATTGACATGGAATATGAAACGATTGTTTTAATGTTTAATCATGTCTGTATTATAAATAGAGAAAATATTTAAGTGAGGTTCAAATATTAAAAAAGAATCAATATTTTATCATTTAGTAGATGATTACAAAATTTGCATAGAAACTTTTATGACTAAGCTTAGTAGAAAAAACTTTTAACTGAAAGTTTAATAGATGGTTGACATTAACCTAGAAGTATCTCATAATCCACATGGAATGAACATATATAGCATTATAAAAAATCTTCATCATGTTATTATAATATTCAAAATAAGTGACTGTATCACCTATTTGTATTGGTTATAGTTAAGTCTGTCAAGATGTAACTTGCCTGTATCTTACAAAGTGTTGTCTCCAATCTTTTGAACCTGCCTTCCTTTCTTATAATCAGAATAACTATCAAATATTTATAAGTAATTATATAATATAATAAAATTTTAACTGTTGAAAAAAATAATTTCAAAGCAAAAAAAAAAAAAAATTTATTAATGTGAAGAAAACTCATCAGAAAACACTTAATTTAAACAATGTACAATGTGTTCACAGAGAGTTTATACTAACCTACAAAATTTTAAAGTTAAACTAAAATTTAAACTCTAAAATATACTTAGGTGAGAATGTATTAATTTAATCATGTTTCTGATTTTTATTATAATTTTAATTATATTTGAACATTGTTTTATTTATTTTATAATATATTTTATTCTTTCATATTTATATTTTATTAATATTCAAAATATAATATCTTGTTTTTTGTCTTCTTATAGTATATGTTGTTTGTATTTATGAGATTGTGGGCTTGCTCTTTAAATTTCAAGAGGGAAGAAAAAGTTAATTTGCACTCACACATAGTTTATTTTACTATTTGTTTATATATATTTAAATAGTGTATGTTAGTTTACAGTCTGTCTTTTTTACTGGATGTAAAAAGTTTTGCATTATTTTGAGCTGTTACATGTAAGAGGAGAAATAGGGAATTCAATGAATTTATATTAATCTTAAAATTGTTGTTTTCAATTTGATAAAAACATTGACATGGGCCAATAAAGTTATAAATTATAACATTTATGGAATGTTCATGTTGTATTGTGTTCAAAATCTATTTCATTATGTGTTTATTAATGTTTGTTTTCATACGTTTGTATTCTCTATTCTACACATTATTTGAGGTATACAATTCTATTTAATGTGTATAATAATCAAATATTAAGTTTTGAATTTAGTATCTGAGACATAATGTTTATTTGATGGGTATAATACTATAATCTGTGTTATAGGTGGTGCCCATGTGATATTGTCAACAATAAATTTTGTAAATTTGTTATTAAAAGATTTACTTTTAAGAAAAATATAACGTTCAAAAAGCGTAAAATATTTATGGATTGTATTTGTATTTCAAAATGTTTATATAATCGGAAAAAAGAAATTAAGCATGCTGTGGTAGAATGTACTACATGTGATGAAGTATATCACTTGAAATGTTTAAATAAGACTAGGAAGGATGTAATAGATTTATGGTTATGCAGTCAGTGTATAAATATGATAAAAGAGGTGAGAAAGTGTTTTCAAAGTGTAGATAGTTGAAGGATAATGAGTGGGGAAAGTAATACTGTAATGGAGATGATTACTCAAAGAATAAATAAGATAGAGGAAGAACTGAAGAATGTAGAAGTAAAATTAAAATCATTAGAGATAAAATGTGAGGAGATAAAGGAATTATTGAGTAGGAATGATAAGGAAGAAATAGATAAGGAGGACCAGAAGGTATTAGAAAATGTTATGGATGGAGTAGAAGAAGTAGATAATGAAACAGTATTGATAGGAGATTCACTAATTAGAGAATGTGGGGATATAATTGCAAGGGAAAATAGAAGTAGGTATGTAAGAGTATAAATAAATAAATAATCAATCAAACAAGATTGAAATAAAGAACTATTAATAATTATATTTAAATATTTATCAGACCAGCTTTCATCTCCATTGAGACCTTCTCAAGATATTATATTATACAATTCACATAAACAAATAATAATATACACTCCATCTACTGGACATTATTTACATTATATTTCATTTTCTTTTTAAACATATCCATATATTATAAATAAATAAATTTAACATATTATACATCTAAACATTTTAACAATATTTCCCCTTCCCCCCAAAAAATAATAATAATTAAATATATATTTTACATCTTTTAAAAAATAAAAAATAAATAAATAAATTGGTATTTACATATGTACAACCATTTCCTACACTTTCCAATTGTTTAATAAAGCCCATTTCCCACCTAATTTAGCTGGACCTTTTACTATATTTACACATTTGTCTAAGTTTTCTTGAATATATAATGTTTCATAATATATTATCTTATGGTAATTCTTCACATACTTAATAACACTTATATTTTCCTCACACTTCATTTTATGCTCTGTATCCAAATAATGCAAATATGGCCCTGATCTCATGTCTTTTCTATTAATTGCTCGATCATGTTCCTTACCTCTCTCACCTGCCGTTTTCCCTGTCTGTCCTATATATATTTTATTGCGTTTTCCAGAGCTAATTTTATATACTAGCCCCATCATACTACTAACATCATTTAACTCTTTTGCATTATGTAACCATTTACCCAAGGACTTATTATTCTTCCAAGCTATTTTTACATTACTTGGCAATTTATCTTTCATTAATCTTTTATATATAATGCAAAAGAGTTAAATGATGTTAGTAGTATGATGGGGCTGGTATATAAAATTAGCTGTAGAAAATGCAATAAAATATATATAGAATAGACAGGGAGAACGGCAGGTAAGAGAGGTAAGGAACATGATCGAGCAATTAATAGAAAAGACATGAGATCAGGGCCATATTTGCATTATTTGGATACAGGGCATAAAATGAAGTGTGAGGAAAATATAAGTGTTATTAAGTATGTGAAGAATTACCATAAGAGAATATATTATGAAACATTATATATTCAAGAAAACTTAGACAAATGTGTAAATATAGTCTAAGGTCCAGCTAAATTAGGTGGGAAATGGGCTTTATTAAACAATTGGAAAGTGTAGGAAATGGGTGTACATATGTAAATACCAATTTATTTATTTATTTTTATTTTTTAAAAGATGTAAAATATATATATATTTTTTTTTTGGGGGGAGGATATTGTTAAAATTTTTAGATGTATAATATGTTAAATTTATTTATTTATAATATATGGACATGTTTAAAAAGAAAATGAAATATAATGTAAATAATGTCCAGTAGATGGAGTGAATATTATTATTTGTTTATGTGAATTGTATAATATAATATCTTGAGAAGGTCTCAATGGAGATGAAAGCCGGTTTGATAAATATTTAAATATAATTATTAATAGTTGTTTATTTCAATCTTGTTTGATTGTTTATTTATTTATTTTTGTTTGTGACAACATTATGGACAAATAAATCATATTGGATATTTGACCACCATAGTGATGTAAGAGTATGTTTGCCTGGAGCTAGAATTAGGGATGTAGCAGATAAAGTTAAAAAGCAAGGTAGTAGAGATGTGTCTCTTATGTTGGGGACTAATAATTTATTAGAATCATCAGAGAGAATAATGGATGAGTATGTAGATTTGATTAGGAATTTGATTATGATTAAAGGAAGAATAGGAATAGTTTGATTATTACCAAGGTTTGACAATAATTATTTGTTAGATAGGGCATGTTCTATAAATGAGAGATTGAAAAAATTGTGCAAGAGAAATAATGTTATGTTTGTGGATGTGTGGGATTGTTTTATTGGGAAAAGATAGTTATATAGTAAAGATGGGTTGCATTTAGGAAAACAAGAAAGTGAAGTTTTAGGGAGTTTGATTTATAAAGAATTTTTTTCGGGAAACTTATAAAGGGGGGGGGGGTTAAATTGTAATATTATTAAAAAGAAGGGATGGAACATAAGAAGTAAGCAAAAGGAATTTGATTTTGATATTAATATAGATATGGAGAAGGAATGGGTTTGTAAAATTAATGGTAAGAAAGTAATTTATAAATGTAATGGAGAAGAAAGAATTAAAAGAATTTATAAAAGAGTAGTTAGGAAAGAAGAAATTGTTAAAATTGGGTTTTTGAATATGCAAGATGATAGGAAACCAAAAAAGTGGATGGAATTAAATAAAACAATTGAAAATGAAGAGCTTGAAGTATTAGCAGTAGTGGAAACACATTTAAGAGAAGAAGAATAACCTATTTTGGAACAGTTTGTATGGCAGGGTATAAATAAAAAAGAAAAAAGGGGTGGTGGTATAGGTGTTATATCAAAAAAATATTTAAATATTATTAAATGTCAAGAACATTTGTGGTTTGAAATAAGGTTGGGTAGACAAGAATGGATGGTGGCTATAGTTTATATAGCTTCTGGAGATAGTCAAATTATATTGGAGTTGAATAGTAACATATACGAATGTCTAGTTAAGGATATACAAAGTTTTAAAGAAAAAGGGAAGAGAATAATGGTTATAGGGGATATGAATGTACATATTGGAGAAATTGATGATGTAGATAATAAAAATGGACAGCTTTTGAAGAATTTTTGTCAGAAAGTGAATTTGAGTATTGGAAATTTATTAAATATTTATGAGGGACAATACACATGGTCCAGAAATAATATATTTCACACAATAGATTATGTATTGGTAGAGAAAGAGGGAATAAATAAAATACGGAAAATTAAGGTGTTTAATAATGAAGAAAAAGTATGCACTAGTGATCATAATTTCATTGTAATTGAAATGGTTAGTAATGTGATGGAGAATAAAAATAAAAGTAGAAATAATAGTGAAAGATGTGGATGGAGAGTGAATGATAAGAATAAGTTGGAAGAGTATAAAATACAAGTTGAAGAAATAATGGAAGAGTGGGTTGGGGATGAGTATAAGGACTGGTGTAAAGAAGTAGAAAAAGTGGCAAATAGGGTTTTAGGTAAGAATATTCAGAAGAATAAAAGTAATAAAAAAATGAGAATTAGTAAAAGTGTAAAAGAAAGGAAAGAAGCATGTAGAGAATATAAGTGTGCTATTAAGAATAAGGAAAGTGAAAAAGATATTAATGCTAAATGGGGAAAAGTACTTAGAAAAGAAGTTGGCTAAAATAGATATCTATAGAGAGAGAATGAAATTGAATAGTAAATTGTTGGAGGATATTAATTATTTAAAGTGGAAAAGATGGGAGTAAAAAAAATTGGAATTATATTAAAAGGAGAAATGTAGGGGAGAGAGAGTTAGTATTGCTGGATGATGAAGGAACAGAATGTAGCTCTAGAGAAGATTTAGAGAGAATATTAAATAGTTATGTAATAAATATAGAAAAGATGTTAGATGTAAATGATAGAGTGTTAGAAAATATGAAAGAATATAGTAATGGGAATATTAGGTTTTCAGAAAATGAACTAAATGAGGTAGAGAAGAAATTGAAAAGTGGGAAGGCAAGAGGTTTAGATGGATGGGCAGCAGAGATGGTAATGAATTTAGAATATAGGGCAAAAGTAAAATTATTATTCTGTTTTAATAAAATGTCACAGAATAGAGTTTTCCCAAGTAGTTGGAGTAATACAAGAGTAAGGTTATTATTTAAAGGAAATGGTAAGGATCATAGAAAGTTGAATAATTATAGACCGATAGCGGTAACATCAGTTTTATATAAAGTTTTCTCGTATATGGTGGCTAGTAAAGTTGTAAAATAGATGGAAGGGAATAATGTAGTGGGGGGAATGCAAGGAGGTTTTAGATTAGATAGTGTATAGGAGATAGTTTATTTGTAGTTACACAACTTATGGATATGAGTAGGAATGCAGGTAAACAGTTATATATGAGTTTTATAGATGTAGACAAGGCATATGATAGAGTAAATAGAAATAGGTTATGGATAAGTTTAGCAAATTTGGGAATGGATGAATTTTTAATAGATATTAAGAAATTATATAAAAATAATTATTATATATATATATCAATTAGAGAATATAGAATCAATTAAAATTAAAAAGGGTGTGGGACTAAGGCAAGGATGCCCTATGTCACCTATTTTGTTTGTGTTGTATTTGAGTGAAATGGAAAGAGCAATAGAAAGATTAGGAAGAGGAATAGAGATACTGTTAATAGGTAGTAAGGGAGTATATATTTTGTCAGGTCTTTTTTTTTGCAGATGATATATTTTTGTGTGCAGAAAAAAGAGAAGATATGGAAGTTATGTTGAGGACATGTGCAAGGGTGGGTAAAGAGATGGGGATTAAATTTACTGCGGAAAGAAAATGTAGAATTTTTATTGGGAGTTATTAAGTTAAGTGTGGTAAATAGATATAGTTATTTGGGAATTATTTTAAGTAATCAGAAAAATTATTTGGATGAATGGGAGAAAAAATTGATAAATGAAGCAAAGAAAAGAAAGGGATTGATAAAGAAATTAACAGTGTTTTCATATAATAAATATGATGTAGCTAGAATTATATGGAAAGGAGTTGCAGTAGCAGGATTAACATATGGTAATGATGCATTATGTGTTAGTAAAAAGATATTACATTACTTAAAAAATCTCAAAGGGAAGTAGGAAGACATCATTGGATGCAGAAGTATGGACAGCAAAAGAGGCAATTCAAGGAGAAATGGGATGGTCAAGTTTTCATATGAGACATGCAAAAAGTAAAATGAAAAAGTTTGGTAGATTGCAGTTTATGGATAATAAAAGAATAGCTAAAATAGTATTTAATTGGGTTATGAGTAAAGGGCAGGTAACAAGATGAGTGAGAAAGGTAATGCAGTATGCAAAAGTTTTGGATAAAGAATTTATATCAGTATATTTGTACAAAAGATGGCATGATTGTGTAAAGAGGATTATTGAGTGTTATAGTAGTAAGGAATGGAATAAAAGAATAAATTTATTAATAAAGACTAGGGAGTTAGAGAGATGGAGAAATAGTATGGAGAGTAAAAAGAGTTTAAATATATATATATATATATAAATAAACAGAATATTAGGTGTGAGTTAATATATGATAATAGTAAGGAAAGTAATTTATTGTTTAAGGCTTGAACGGGATCTTTAGCTTCAAAAGAATATACATGTAAACAGAAAAATATGGGTGATTTATTTTGTAAATTATGTAAGGAAGGAATAGAAATATTAGGCATTTGTTAATTGAATGTAAATGTTTGAAAACAGAAAGGGTACATATAATGAAGTTGTGGAAAAATAAATATGAAAAGAGTGATTATACAGAAAGTGAATTATTGTTTTTTATGCTGGTTTTGGGAAAAGATAAGAGGGATTTAGATATAAAGGTTATAGAGTTGACATCGATTATGTTGTGGAAATGGGATAGAGCAGATTATGGGTAACTTTAGAGTGGGGAATGTAAAATAAAGTGGCTAACAGGTTTATCTGGGCATAATTGCTAAGATATTCTTGACTTTGTTTAAGGAGAAGCCATAATACATCACATCACATCACAATAAATGCAAGCCAACATTATTCCATTACCTGAAAGTTGACTAGTAGAGAAATATTTTAGTGATTTTCATTTCTCTAAGATATATAATTGATGGGACATGTATGTATAATTTAAGCATATTAAACTACAATTAAGGTCATCTAAATCAGTGGTCTTCAACCTTTTCACACCTGCGGACTGGTAAAAATGAGGATAAGTTTCCGCGGACCAGCAAAAATAAGGATAAGATTTCGCAGACCGGCGGAAGTCTATAGATAAATTTTCTTAAAGATAAGCATAATTTTTATAACTGATCAAAACAACAATGTTAAATATATAAGATAAAGTTTTTTATATATATGGAGTTTATATAATAAAAAACTTTTTTTTAAAGTTTTTTAGAAAAGTAATAAAAAATTTAATTCTACCCCCCCAATAAACATCTGTGATAACTAGAAAAACAAATTAATTTATGAATGATTGATTAAATTTTGTTTTCGTTCTGTTTTCTTTTTTTTTTAATTGAGTAAAAATGAGATGAAAAAATAAATAAAAATTGGCTATATTAATTAAAAGTTTAAACTCTTATTATTTATTATTACAAACTTTTTACTGCCCGTCTAGCACACGGACCTGCAGAAAAGTTGTGCGGCCCGGCACCGGGCTGCGGACCGAGGGTTGATGAACACTGATTTAAATGACATAGTGACATCATTATTTTTCATTTTATGCATTTAATAGGTTTTAGCACAGTCAATTATTGAAATGCTTGGAAAAAAATCCATCATATGTATCTCTTATTATAATTGCAATACGTTTTTGATTTCAACAGAAAAAATTATCTATTTATTTATTTATTAAATTATTTCACTATTTATATTGACCCTCTACTCCATTCTGTTGCAATATCTATTATTAAAAAGACACATTGAAATGAGAAAAGAGTCACTTCAAAATAAGCAGTTGATATTTCTTTATAAAAAGGTACGGTGAGCTTGGAAAATTAAACTATAACTATATTCATGACTTGTTTTAATTGTTTTTTATTATTACAAAATTAAAATAAACATTTGTTTTTCAATAACTACATGGTGTTTGCATTCAAGTTTTATAATGTAACCATAACATCCAATATATTTGGTTTGAACCCCTTCACATACATCATATATCATCATTTAAACCAGTCAACACATAGACAATATTAATAACAATCAATGTCTAACTGTGCCAAGTTTTGTTGATAAGCTTTGATTACTATAGCAAAGATGCTTTTTATGAGTATAGTATGCATATATATAAATTATAAGTTATAGTATAAAGAAAATTAAAAAAATAACAGTATATAATAAATTGAGGGAACACATATTCACACTATATGTGTTTTTCACTCTATTATATCCACTATAAAAATAAAAAACTTACTATATTATATTTTTATTTTTAAAATAAAATGTATAGGAAGTAACTGTTTTTTATCAGAATTAAACAACTCTGGAAAAAATTTTGTTTATTGAGAAACTTTTTTTCTTATCGAAATGTAATATCAATCTTATCATCAGTAGATTTTGAGCTTTCTTATTGTCAACTTCAAAATTTATAATTCACTTTACTTATCATTACTTATTTAAAATTTACATTAATTTTTCAAAGTTTAAACTTTCTGATGCAATATAAACATTTACAGATTTTTTTTTGCAACTATTAAATTGATATTTTTTATCCTATAAGAAAGTTATTTTGTAAATTTCTTAAATTTCATAAAAGTTTTAGCAGTATGCTTACAAAACATTTTATTACTTGAAATCCTATATCACATCCAAATTTAAAAACCCCAACCTGACAAAACTACACTATCCAATGGACTGACCATATATTTTATTTTTCAGGTGATTTTGTTTTATTTTGTTTTGCTTTTTCTTGACTTGTTAGTGATATTTATTAATGTTTTTATCTAAGATATGAGTAGATTATATAGATTTATCCTAGGTATATTGAATTAACCATTTTTCATTCATTATTTATAGTATATAAAGTGATAAATATCAGAACAAAATCAGTCTTTATACATGAAAATAAAACTACATATTTACATTATGAAATCACAACTTTTTCATACGTCATAGCATCGGCCGGGACACGAACCCTCAACCATCTGCAACCAACTACTTGCTTGCATAGTGGCTGCAATACCTCTCGGCTAACAACGCAAGACGAAATCACAACTTTGTATATATAAAATGGGAAAAAAGGAAAAAATTATAAAAGTATAATATCAATTCAAAAACTTTAGCAGATCCAGTACTGTTGATTTGAATCTTTAATGAAATATTAATATAAAATGTAATTTCTAGAAATGTAATAACTTATTTTATATTTAAGTCATAAAAATGATATCAGCATGCTAAGTCCATCAATGAAAATTTTAGCCTATAAATTATAAAATCTCAAGTGCTTACCTATGATCAGGTTTTGCTTACTAATAATTTGGTCCAACAATATTTCTTTTAAATTATGTTTAATGGCAAATTAGAAAAATAAATTAGGTAAACCAGGCATGTGTATGATAGGATTGGCTCACTAAACAATTAAGACACTCATGAACAATAAACAATTTACAATACATTAAAAGTGCTACACTTATGAACCCTAAAACTCTTTAGCTCAAATATCAAACCTTCCTCATTATGTCTTCATATCATTGTTATGTATGTTGTATGTTATTGTATCCTTAATTATACTAAATTTTAAATATAGTGCAGTGTTCAAGATCAAGCAAGGAATATATATTATATTTAATGTTTTCATGGTTGTATGATGTAGGTAAATTAATATTTTTGGAAATAAATCATGTGTTATTTTGCATTACAGTCCGTCAAAATATCTGATTGTAATGCAAAATAATACACGGTTTATTCCCAAAAATATTAATTTATCTACATATATATGCTTGAAAAGGAAGGTTTTTAACAAATGTGTTTTACCAGTTCTTACTTATGGATCTGAGACTTGGACACTTAATAGAAGAGCAATACAGAGACTTCAGACCACTCAAAGAAGTATGGAGAGATGTAGGTTGGGAGTAACAAGAAGAGATCGAAAATGCAATGTATGAGTAAGAGAACAAACAGGTGTTACTGGCCTCATTGAAAAAATTAAAAAATTGAAGTGGAGTTGGGCTGGACATATTTCTAGAAAAGATGATAATAGATAAACAATTGGAATTTTAAACTGGATTCCAAGAGATTGTAAAAGGCCCAGAAAGAGACCACATGTGAGATGGATGGATGAAATAAGAAAGTGTGCAGGGGTGATGTGGAGAAGAGAAGCTAAAGATCAGAGAAAATGGATTAAACTTGGAGAGACCTTCATCCTGTAGTGGATTGATAATGTCTGATAATGATGATGATGATATTTATACAACAATAAATGTATGATAATTGTGTAGAATAAAAATAACTTTGTACAATAATTATATATAATGATTATTTGTAAATAATTATAGTAATTATATAAATAACTGTAAACAATAAATGTGTAGCAATTTAACTATAAAAGTGTAGCAATATTGTAGAGTTTCATAACTATTCTTATAAGGTCAGAGAACTGTATAGAATGCCTTATATGGTGAGGAATGTAAAAAATACTACATATGTGTAAAAAATGCCATATATAGTATAGTAAGGTATGTAAAGTTTCTAGAAGTTTTGAGGGCTATATAACCCCCACAAGCTGGTCTATATGTTCTGCATTAATATAAGTCAGAGACTCCTGCCTCTATAAGTTCAAAAGCAGATCTAGAGTTTATTATGCAGGTCACCATGACTTTTTATTATTTTAATATGTCTTGAATATGTATATTGTACCAATCAAAAATGTATGTACATACAACAAGATTTAGAATCTAAGCAAAAGTACCCCGAATCCAATCATGCCTGAGATACACAGGTCAGGAGAAATCATGAATTCTAACCTATTTGAAATCTATAACACTACAGACAACACCTACGATGATACCACATGAATTCATTCTCTCCCAGCCCAGTGCTACAACATTTTGCATGAAATGATGATGAGAGATTGAGTGAACCTGGGATATAAGTTAATACATACATAAATACATTAATGAGATTCGAACACATTGGATTAAGTTTAAAAATATGAATATTTATTTTGACAAAATTCAAGATGATTATATATATATAAAATCAACTTCATGCATTTTAAACTTTATATTGGTTATAAATATTTGACAATCTTGAGTCAATTATTTTTATTTTGACAGATGTCAATTTAGTGCAGCATTACAATACAGAATGTATAGTTGGAAATCGGATTTTATTTAATGTTACAAAACAGATTTATCTGGGTGGTTGGTGGATGTTTTATATATTTAGAAAACACATGTAAAGATATGAAAAGAGTTCCACTGTTTATACAAATTCATAGGATGCCCTTGGTCTTTAATACATAACTTTATTTTTGTTTATAGCATTAATTTATAACAATTAAATAAGGATACATGATGATCCGTAAGTATAATAAAAACATTTCTTTAACTTACATTTTCGACATTTAATAATCAAATATTGTGAAACTCTATAAATATGGGAATGACTTATTTCAATAAAGGGGAGGGCAGCTTTGAGAAGTTGCATCTAAAACACCAACAAAAATATTTAAAGAGAAAAATGTTTCATTATTACACATCATTATGATTTATTTTGTTAAACAGACTAGAAAATGAAATATAAGAAATTGCAGTGCTAGCATTATGTCAGTAAGAGAGAGAATGGCAACTTTGGTCAAGAAAATGCCATTCTTCAATTTTAAGGTAGTACTCCAGCTTCATGGCTGAGGAGTACTGAAAGGAAAGGTAGGTAGGAAGTTACTATTGGTCCGGATTATGGCAAAGCCATACAGAGCTTCAACTACACTAACCTGCTTGTTCCAAGGAATAGACATATCTCTGTTATGAATGAGAACACTGAAAAAGGACAGAAGGTTTTGAAACTTCTGGAATGAGATACAGACAAATATGAGCAATATATAAATATATACTTTGAGGAGAAGAATGACAAACAAAGATGATCAGGAATCCCCAGAATGAGGTACAGGCAAATCAGATCAAAGCCCTATGAGGCTTAGTAATAATTTCTGACATATGCCAGCAACACTATTATAAGAATATAAAATAATTAGATTTAAATACTAAAATGAAGCCCTAAGTGATTTAGCAAATACGTAATGATATGTTAAAATAATGACTCATGTAAGATAAAGTCATTTATCGAAAGTTAAAACTATAATTAATAAAGCATGAATTGCTCCCCCTTCTTGGATCAATATTATTTTGTTTAATATATACAAAAAACTAAAATTCATGCACTTAAAAGTCCAAATAACAAAATACAATTAGGTTGCCAGTCTTTTGGCAATGATGATCAATAAAGAAATTAATAAACTTAATGGACACCAATATCCATTTCAGATTGCAAAGTATTTATACATTTTGTATAAATTTATGATAATTTTTTTTTTAAAAGCATATATATTTTTTAAAAGCATATATTTCACAGTGGGATATAGAAAAAGTTCATAAGACTGGGTTTGATTGGCATTTACAAATAAAAATTAAGTGAAAATAGAAAAATATCATTAAAATTAAATTATAACTGCACTAAATTATATGAAAAATAAGAAGCATGAATTAGATGAAAGGTTTTACAGTGAGATTAACTTAGGGTGTAGAGAATTGATACAAAGAAAATAATTATTAGTTGAACATACTCACTGATTAGCGAGTTAAAAAGAGATTTAACATAAAGAAACATGATTTTTTTGTTAAGAGTTAGTAATTAGAATTCAGGTAATATTATTATAATGACTTTGGGCTTGTTATCTCATGATTCTATGGAATGAAATATGGATAAATCTGTGGAAGGCAGAATTTTTTGATTTCTATGGCAGGCAGACTACTTTAGCTAAAAACATTTTTTGGCCTCAGCAGTTCTCTGACAGCACAGGCATTCTAGATTGGTAGGAGCTACATCTTTGCACAGTGAAGGGTCAAACTGAAGATGGAGGGGAAGGTGATTGAGTCCTCTCTACTCAAACCATTTCAAAAATCAAACGTGAAGTCAGTTAATGACTATTGACCAAACTCTAACACAATAGATTTTTAGCCCTATTTATACCAGTTTTGAGTTATTTAAAAAATGTTTTTAATTAAATTTCTTAACTCAAAAGGAATCCTGAATCTACAGAAATATTTTCTCTATTGTTACTGAAGATGCAATCACTAGATAAACTGTCCAAAAATAAATTCAAATCACTTTCCAGATTGGAAATAGATTTGATAAAAATGTTAACAGCTAACCTATAACCAATTAGCTTTGTTTTAAATTTTACATTCATTAACTTTGATTGAAAATTTTTTTTTAAAACCATGAAACAAAATAATGTTCCTACCCCTTTAATTACTCTTGGGCAGTTAACAATTGCATCTTCCATCTTGAATTTTTGTGTAATTATATGAAGAAAAATAATTACAAAGTTTTAAAAAGATAAGTAGAAACAAAATATAATTTTAAAAGACACAAAATTATTTACAATATTTAATATTTTTAATTATATATATATGCTCCTGTAATATATGTATATATCTGAGTCATATCTATTGAAGTTAATATTTAAAATAATTAAAGAAAATTTTTATTTATGATTTATATTTATAAATCTCATAGACACTTCTCAGAAATATACATATAACTTATATACATATGACAAAAAAGGAGCAGGGTGAAATGTGAGTTAAGTGGTAAAATAGTGAAGCTCAATCTTGAACTAAGATCAACGGCTTCACTATATGTAAATATGCTCACATGTTATTTAAATTAAATTGTTAGCTTACCATCTCAATTATGCTTTTGTCAATTATTTACTTACTGATCACAGGACACAGTAAATTCATTCAAAATATAGTATTGTAGACTAACTGTTTTGTATGGGGTTTTGACCATGCAAAAGCAGCCAGGTTACAAAATTGATGAATCTTAAAACTTTAAAATGGCAGTTCAGTATAATTTATCTAATTCTAGCTAAATATAACAAAATCAAAAAAAAAAAATCATTCAAAAAATAGTATTCTATACTAGCTTTCAGTCAATATAGAAATCTAATCTTAAGTAATTGCCTGATCAGCAGATTGATGCAGTCATCATAGGAATGGAACAGTCATGATTGGATTTGAACTAACAGAGAAAATGGTGGGCATATCACATTTCAGTATAAGTGAGTTTAATGTAGATAATCCAAGTCATTTGCCACTGTATGTTCAGATGATAAAAATTACTTTACACTAAATAATATTATCATGAGTACTGTAAAAGTAGCTTCTTTACTTTGCTTTGCAGGCTAAAGGGTAATTGAAATAGCTAACAAACTGTGTGAAAAATCACTGGAAACACAAAAATATGATGAGATTTGTAACAAATCTAAATGATTATTTCAACCCCCAGCCAACCAATTTTATTGCTCATTTGCATGAAGGCAAAGGGAAAATGAAAAAATAAAAGATTATGACATTGGCTTAAGAGAAATGGAAAAACTGTGTCTTTATAACAAATTTTTAGAGGAAGCTCTCTTCGAGCAACTATTATATGGAATAATAGATGATCAGTTTATCAGATATTATAGCAATAAAGAACCTAATGTATGAGGAAGCAATCAGATATGGAATAGCTTATGAACTACTACTAGACCAATCAACAGAAGTTTCACAAGACCAGAACCACTTCAAGCCATTTTTTTTAAAATGTCTGGTGTTAAATCTAAAACAGACAAACAAGTTAAATGTTTCTGATATGAAAAAATCACTCGCAAAGCCCATGATTGCAATAAACAAGAAAGTGAAAGTTATAGGAAAATAATGGCAAATTTCCAAAGATGGCACCACCATAAGAATCTGAACAGAGAATTTATGTGCAGTGTGATGGAAAATAATTTACATAATAAATGCTATTATAGATGAATAGAATCAGATTATGCTAAATATTAAAATAATCAGGAAACCAATCACCATAGAAATTGATAATAGAACAGGGGTATCACTGATAAAAAGCAGAGATTGGAAAAGCCTAATTAAGAATTTAAAAATTCTCTTCAAAAGTAGAGAAAACTCACCACACGCCTGGGATGCTAACAAAAATCCCATAAGAATACTAGGAGTCACAAAAGTAAAAATAGAAACCAAGAAGAGTAAAGAAATATTACCAATGTACATAGTGAGTGGAGAAATTAACACAATCATAGGCTGTGAATGGTTTGCACCCCTAGGCATAATGCATTATTAAGAAAATCAATATAGAATTGCAAGTTAAAAATAACTATCCCAATCTATTCAAAAAGGCACCAGGAAAACCTATTGACATAGAGTTCTGCACAATAGAGCAAAACATTATCACATAACCTCAAAAAGTGTCAGTAGCCCAACAAAGGAAGGTTAAAAAAAAAGTAGATGAACTGATAGTGAAAGGGTCAAATGGAAAAAAAATTGTGGTCACTATCATACCAAAGTAAATAGGTATTTAAACAAAAGTCAATACCCAGTTTCAAATGTAAGGGAAGTCCTAGCCTCCATGGAACAAAATATATATTTTGTCAAACTAGATTTGAACAGTGCATTTCATCAAGTACCCATTGCCAAAGAAATTGCTGAGATCTTGACAATCCCAACCCATAGAGTTTTATTCAACTACAATAGGCTACCTTTTGAAATTACAATGGCTCCAAATATATTCCAGCCCTAAATGGATTTGTTACTCAGAGGCATGGATGGAGTCACCTCATATTTTTATGATATATTAATAATAGCAAACTCTAAAGAAGCATTTGTTTCAAGTAATAAAAACCTGTGAATAAGCATGAGGGATTTGGAGCCAGATTAAATTCTGAGAAATGTATTTGGAATACAAAAGAACTTAAATTCCTCAGACATCTAAGCAATAAGCATGGAAAGAAACCCACACCTGAGAAAGTGAAGGCTGTAAAAGAAGCATCGCCCTTGAAAAATGTTAAGGAACTTCAATCATTTCTTGGATTATTAAACTACTTTGAAACCTTCTTAAATGGTAAGGCTCATGTTGCCCACCCTTTATATAACATATTAAAGAAAAAAGTATTTAATTGTAGATGTGATCAAGAAAAACATTTGAGCAAGTCAGTGCCTTACTAACATCTGAAGTACTCATCATCTATTATGATAACAAGCAAGAAGTCATGCTAACAATGGACACATTAGAATATGGATTGGGAACTGTAATATATCATTTGATGAAACTTGGTGATTGCCCTATAGCATACACTTTCCAAATACTAATGTTAACTGAAAGAAACTACAGTCAGCTGCATAAACAATCACTGGATATAATATTCAGGATTAAAAAATTGCATCAATACATTTATTGATGAAAGTTTAAGCCATCACAAACCCCTACTGGGAATATTGGTGAAGGATCAAACAATTCCTGACCACTCAATCCCTTTAATGATTCATTGGCTAGAATTATTGTCAGGATATGACTATGAGCTTAGGTACAAGAAGGGTAAAAATATATCACATGCAAACTATTATCTAGATGCCAAGAAAAAGCTGAATTTCCTAGGACAGAAATCTCTGTAAATTGCATTGATCAGCTAGCTTCAAATACCATTAATAGTTCAATAATAGCAGAATAGACTAAAACAGACTCTGGTTATAGAATTCTTTAAAAAAAATTGGATATGGAGCAAATGATCTGTTAGATTTCCTCTCTATGTAAACAAAGAATTGTGGAAAATATGCAAGAGGCTGTTCATAAATAAAGGCTGTATATTGATGAATGACAAAGTATTTATACACAGCAATGGTCATGGAAAAGTACTTAAAATTATTACATCAGGGTCTTCCAGAAAATGCTGAAGCTAAAATTTTGGCATGCAGCTATGTATGGTGGCCAGGAATATATAGGGACCTCAAACTGTATATTAAAAAATGTGAAGAAGCTCAAGCCACTGCTGATCAATTTCCAAAAGAAATATATCTCATGGCCTATGCCAGAGAAAGCTTGGGAAAAAATCCACATTGACCATGCTGGTCCATGGAAAGGACATTATTATTTAGTAGTAGTGGATTCATATAGTCATTAGAGTGAATATCGAGTTGTCCAAATTTATTACTTCATCTGCAAATATAGAGAAACTTAAAGAGATATTCACTACACATGGAATACCAGAGATCCTCATGTCAGACAATGGTACTGCTTTCTGCTCAGAGAAATTTGAAGATTTCACTCATGAATGGGTGATAAAACATATAACATATCACTCTGAGTCAAATGGAATCATCGAGAAGGCAGTCCAAAATATGAAAAAAAGGTTAAGCAAGATTAAAACCAAAAATATAATAAAATCTTATTGGCAATGGGGTTTCATCTACATTGTATATCATCTAGTGTCAATGGGAAAACTCTGGCTGAACTTTTGTTTCAAATAAATCTAATAATAATAGGTCAATCTTGTTATCTACCCAACAAAGAAGTAATGAGACAGTAATGATAGGAAGAAAATTTGAAATAGGTGACAACATTTGGTCACGTGACCGAATAAATTTAAAAAGTCTTGGGAAAAAGCAATCACCACAAATAATATTGTGAATCAACTGGCGGAAATGAAAAGGGCATAAAATTTCAAAAGCATAAAAACCAGCAAAAAAGGTGATATTTGTAAATTGTCAATAATGGGAATTGAAGCAGGAACTACAGAATCAATTAGTCCTGAGATCTACAACCCTGAAAAAAAAAGAATTTTTGACATTTAGAGACTCTTTCAAAAATGAGATAGCTAAACTGAAATCACCATCAAAGCATAGCAAAGACCATTAGCAATCAGCAAGAACCAGAAACCCTTCTGCTCATCTCATAGACTAGGTTAGATGAAGAACCATGCTTCTGGAGTAGAGGAGTGCTGTGTTCATGAGCAAGCAAGGAATATATATATATATAGTACAAAGTCAGATATCACATGACTTAAATATAGCTTGATTTTACAAATATGTAAAATTAAGAGCATGCTAATAATCTCTAAACAAGCTTTTTTGTTTTTTTTAATATTTTTATGATAAATGCTACTACACAAGAAGACATTCAAATCATCTTTATTTAGGATAGTTCCCATTCCCAGACTGTTTTTGAGCTATGGTTCTCTTCAGTGAGGAACTAGGATACCAGATTCAGAAAACCAACTCAATGTAAGCATTTATCTAATAGTTAACTTTCAATAAGAAGATCTAAAATCTTTAGACATCAACTTAAAATCATATGGACCTGAACTTAATTCAGATACTCCATAATAGGCTTAGCCATTTAATTTAGTCAAAGCCCCCAGCAGCAAAATAATAATAGTGATAATAGAAAATCAGATGTCACATGACATATATATATATAGCTTGTTTTTACAAATATGTAAAATTAAGAGCATGCTAATAAGCTCTAAACAAGCTTTTTTTTTATGATAAATGCTACTACAAGAGAATGCATTCAAATCATCTTTATCTAGGATTGTCTCCATTCCCAGACTAGTTTTGAGTTATTGCTCTCTTCATTGAGAAACTAGGATACCAGATTCAAAAAACCAACTCAATCTAAGCATTTATCTCATAGTCAACTTTCATTAAGAAGATCTGAAACCTTTAGACATCTACATGTATTTAAATTCAGCTCTCCAACTGATAAAATCATATGGGCCTGAACTTATTTCAGATGCTCCATATATTAATAGCCTTAGCCATTTAATCTGGCCAAAACCCCCAATAGCAATATATATATATATATATATATATATATATATATATATATATATATATATATATATATATATATATATATATATATATATATACAACAATAAATGTATAATAATTGTGTAGAATAAAAATAATTTTGTACAATGATTATGTATAATGATTGTGTGTAAATAATTATACATATAGTAATTATATAAATAATTGCAAACAATAAATGTGTAGCAATGTAACTATAAATATATAACAATATTGTACAGTTGCATAGTTGGCCTAATAAGGGTCAGGAAACTGTATAAAATGTCATATATGGTGAGGAGTGTAAAAAATACTATGGATATGTAAAAAATTCCATATATGGTAAGGTATGTAAAGACTTCAGAACTCTTGAGGGGTATATACATCCCCAGAATCTGATCTATATATTCTGGTATTAATGTAAGTCAAAGATTCCTGCCTATGTAAATCCAAAAGCAGAACTAGCATTTATTATGTGTAGGTCACCATGACCTTTTATTATTTTAATATGGCTTAAATAGGCTACATATATATGTAAGTATGCTTGTACATTATTTAAATTAAACTACTAGCTTACTATCTCAATTCTGCGTTTGTCAATTATTTACTTGCTGATCACAAGACTCAGCAAATAGTAAATGTTCTATTATTATTTTTATTAATTTCATTTTAATTTACTTTAAAGTTGTAATTAATAATTTGTTAAGTGCATACTGATTATGTAAGTAATATATATTTAGGCTATAATCTTAAGACTATGCACCTAGATGTGATAGGGACCTCTACAAATCTTAACACAAATGACTTTAAAAGACAAGAGCAGCCTCTTATCTTCAACCTACTTTTTAATTATATAGGCAAATCTAAAGCATTTTAATTTAAGAGTGTGAAGCTATTAAATACTTCACTGATTAAGTCCACAATTTCTATACAAGCTAACATATGTGAAATCTTACGATTTACAGTGAGTAAGGGTGAAGCTCTTATACTTAGAAATCTTTTTAAGACAATTTAAAATTGTTATTAATAATTTGTTAAGTGCATACTTATTACATAAGTAATATATATTAAGGGTATAACCTTAAAACTATGTGCTTAGATGTGACAGTAGGGGCCTCTACAAATCTTAACACAAGATTAACAACTTTAAAAGACAAGAGCAGCCTCTTTTCTTCAAACTACTTTTTAATGATATAGGGAAATCTAAAGTATTTTGATTTGAGAGTGTGAAGCTATTAAATACTTCACTGATTAAGCCCACAATTTCTATACAAGCTAATGTACATGAAATCATTCAATTTAGAGAGAGTCAGTGTGAAGCTCTTATGGCTATCCCCCAAGATAATTTAAAGTTGTAATTAATAATTTGTTAAGTGCATATTCATTATGTAAGTAATATATATTAACGTTATAATCTTAAGACTGTGCACCTAGATGTGACAGTAGAGATCTCTACAAATCTTAACACAAGATATTATATGATTGAATACATAGTTAATAAATATATATTACTTATGTAATGAGTATGAGCTTAACAAATTATTAATTACAACTTTAAATTGGCTTAAAATATTTCTAATTATAAAAGCTTCACACTGATTCACTGTAAATCAAAAGATTTTGCATATGTTAGCTTGTATAGAAATTGTGGATTTAATCGGTGAAGTATTTAATAGTTCACACTCCCAAATCAAAATGCTTTAGATTTGCCTATATAATTAAAAAGTAGATTGAAGATAAGAGACCGCTTTTGTTTTTTAAAGTCATTAATCTTGTGTTAAGATTTGTAGAGGTCTCTACTGATGCATCTAGGCACATAGTCTTAAGATTATAGCCTTAATATATATTATTTAATTTACTTTATAAAATATTATTATAGTTTGTTTCATAGATGTTTACCTAATTAATAAAATATGATTGTATTAATAAAATAATATTATAATAAAATAATAGCATGCTTGTTCATCGTTATATGCATTTGTAAATGAAAAAAAAAATCTAAATCATTTAACAGCAATTTTTACTTAATTTTGAATACCCACTCCCTAAGTACATATATATAATAATTAAAAATATAGCGATTTTTACACGTGTGTGGAGAATAGTTTTTTTCTACAATTTCTCATATATTTAAAAAGAGAGAGAGAGAAGCAACAGTCACTTTTTGACCACAAAAAAAGATCTCACATCCATGCTAACTTTTTTCGTCTTCTGTTCTATTTTTTACTATAGTTTAAAGTTGTTTTTTTTTTTTTTTTTTAATCTACCCGCATATGAGATGAATTTATGAAATAAGGAAAATTGTTAGGCTGATGTCATCGAATTCTAAATTTACAATTAATAAACATGCCAAGTCCAAATTTTCTTTTTTTAATAAAGGACTATTTTATCTACTTTGATTTTACTATTCATAGTTTACTATCATAAACTTACTGACTTACCTAAACATTGTCACAGCATTTAATTAATCGTGATATTTATATAAGCTTTGCTTCATAGAAAAGGTTTTGCATATTTCTTTAACTAAAATGACAGATAAACTTCAAAACAATCATTAGTTTGCAAGATTTTATTTCATCAAATTTCAATAATTTATGTTTATAAAACATTTAACAATTTATTGTTTTTTTTATTTCTTATTGTATGTTATACTAACAAGACGTTGTATATATTAAATTCTTTTTATCATCTCACAGTCAAGGGAAATTGAGATTGAAGTATATAAATCTTACTTCAAAACTATATTTTTTATTAACACGTACTTGATTAATCTTCTGTTTTGTTTTTCTTAACTCTAATATATCTTCTTTTTTTTTAAAGTTTAGAACAAAAGTGATAAAATATTTTCATTCTAGAAATTTTTCTTTTATGGCGATGTGACGTTTTTTTTTTTCAATAAAGTGTTGCAAATTATGTCTAATTATACTACATTAATTTTATTAGCAAATAATTACTAAGGGATCACGTTTGCAACAGTTTATAAAATGTCATTAAATAAATTCTGGTTTAATTATACATTCCTTATCGACATGATTGATTATAAAGAAAAGGCTAATTGTAAATAGAAAATATTTAAAAGTATTATATTTATCTAAATACAAACACACATATATATACAAATGTTGGTGTTTTCAAATTGTCCTATAAGTTGACTCTCATGTAGTTAATTAGTGAGTATTATTATAGATTAGAAAAAATCTTGATATGTTTAAACAACGAATAATAAATCTAAATAATTCTACTCATATGAAAAACAGTCAAAAAGAAGCAAAGAATTTAACAAATTGAAACCAAACTTCGAAACAATAGCACAAATACTTGATGGCAGACAGTATCGCAAAATTTAAAGAAAGAGAATATTTATTTAACAATGACCACTTTCAACTGTTATTTTTAAGATAGTATAGTATTCTACCTCCAGAAGACATAAAATATTGAAAGAATAAGTATTTTGAGATGATTATAAAAACTATTGAAACAAAAATATGTCCATATATATTACATACTGATTTTTTAGTCTGTTTATTTTGTATCTTGCGACTTCTATAATGAACTTTATTTAAAAGATTTCATCACCTTTCCAAATGTAACTCTCCATTCTATTCTATATTCTCTATTTCTATATATTAAAGCAATCAATACTGCCTCTATTTAATATATTTTAAAACATCTTTACAGAAGAAAAATTTACCATAAAATTCTTGTTTCAAAGTCTTTTCTTCTTTATTTGTTGCACATGTTCATTTCAATATAAATATGCTTTTACAATAAAAAAATAAAAAAGTGTCATATCCATAAAATTGAAGAGTACATTAACGGGTCTCCTAAACCTGGGTAGATATTTTTACTATCCTATAAACCATTTTTATATAAAATTTCCATAGTAGATGACTTAAATATTTGAATATTATGATAATAACTTTTAATTTCTGCACTGAATTTTTTTTTTTTTTTTGTCTTCCTATCTTTTTTTGTTCTTTTAAGTTAAAATGTGTCTACAATAATATACATAATAATAATCATATAAAAACCCTCTTCAGCAAATATTATTTTTTGCTCTTTTGTATATGATTATTATTATGCATATTATTGTTGTTATATAAAGATATTTTATATTATATTGTTGATTAATTTGTGATTATGAATATATATTGTTTTTTTATGTTTACGTTGATTTCATGCAATAACTTAGAAAAAATAACCAATTCTATACATAACTAATTTAGTTAAATTAATTGTATTATTATATTGAACTATCCTACCATTTACTGTATTAACTTCAACAATACAACTTTGAAGACTAGATTGCTGTTTAACTATTGAAACTTATATTAAAACTAAATATTACCATTTGGATTTTCCTGAAGGTTTATGATGGTGGTGTTTTAGTTGTATTTATTGTTTGGACTATTTCCATCATCTCATATGAGTATTGAATGTCTTAAGAAAAGCTCAACTTTCTTTAAATTTTTAATTACATTCAACTGTTAGTAATAGCACTTAGGTTAGTATTTGCACAATGTTTTGAAAGATATTATTCCCTTCTCTTTTTCAGATGTTGCTGACCTGTCCAGTGCCAGTAAAGGAATGCCAATGGAACATGGACTCTTAGATTCTTGAATAATGAATTTTAAGATAAATGCTCTAAGCAACTGAGTCATCCTGCTAAAGGCCATAGACAATAAAAATTTTATATAATTATCTATGGTATTCCTCTAGATTTCTCCTGTCTGTTTTTTTTTTTTTTTGGTAGGATCCCTGAGCTTGGTTAGAATGAATCTCATGATTCAATATTAAAGTATTCATGATACTAAGTATCCATGATACTAGTTTTTATTCTCATGTTTTTACTGTCACTGGTCAGGCCAGCAATACCTGAAGAAGAGAAGAGAATATTAAGATGTTGTGTATATACTAACTTGTGTGTTTTTATTAACAATTGAATGTATAAGACTATCAAAACATCACACACTCACCATTTTATATGCATACACATGCTGTTAATAAGAGTATGTTCATAATCAATGGATGCAATAAGATTTATGCATAAAATCTCTGTCTAATGCCTACTGATCGAACATCCCCAGACTACTTTCTACCTCATGACTTTTATCTATGAGGAGTCATAGATTTGGGAGCACTATATCTAGATATTAGCATCCAATGCAACCCTCCAACAGCTATCTTTTACCTATTTGGTTAACTATAAAGCAAACACCAGAATGTTTTCATCCTAAGCTCATTTGCTTGCATAGCCGTATAGTTCTGTAGTCAGTTCAGCATAGCTCAAAACATCACTGATCACTATTTCATATGCTTACACATGCTGTTATTAAAAGTACCAAATTCTCCAAACAGTAAAACCACTAAGAGCAAGCCTTCATGATCAATGGATTATGGTGTTTTGACAAATCAAATACACCAAAATTTATAAATCCAGAACTGAATTCAGATCTATATGACTGTACAAAAAATGAGCTTGGATTGGAAACATTATGATGTTTTTATCTTGGATTCCCAGCTTTATAGTTAACCAAATAGATAAAAGGTGGCTGCTGTAGAAATGCATTGGATCATAAGATCTAGGTGCAGTGCTCTCAAATCCAGGGCTCCTCACTGAAGAAATCCACAAGTTAGAAAGTAGTCTGGGGATGTTGGATGGGTAGGCATTAGATAGGGATTTTATACACAAATCTTCCTGCATCCATTAATTTGAAGGCTTGCACTTGGTGGCTTTACTGTATTGAATATAATTGAAAATTTAAATAAAGTTTAGTAAAAACATTTAGTACTAAATGTTAGATGATGGAAATAGTCCAATATATAAATATATCTAAAATACCATCATCATAAACCTTCAGGTAAACAGTAAGCATTCAGTGTGGGCCTGATGCTATATAAAATTTAGACATTATAAAAAATTATGTCTAAAGATGACGAAAGTAAAAAATCATTTAGCTTTTGGGTTCAAAAAGATAGATGGATTCATTCTATTTTTTCTAAAGACTTATCTTGTGTTTGAAGTGGAAGTATATACTTGTTTAAAAACAAATCTACAAAGCACATGTGCAATAGCTTAATGCTCATTATTTATATTACAGTTTATATACATCATGCTATAGAAAATAAATTGTTTAGCTCTCTTATGTAAATGTAAATCTGAAGGGATAATTCATAAGTGTTTGCCACTAAAATCTTCAATTCACTGCCACAGAGCTACGAAAATTATTCAGAGATGAAGTGAAGCTCTGTTTTAAAAAAAAAGAATAAATGCTCAAAGGTTTTTCTCTGTATCAAACCTCACATTCCATTAATAATGAAGAATTTTTTAAAAAAATAAACTTACTAATGAAGACTTCACAAGAATTTCTCAAGCAATAAGAAAATCATATTCTACATTACATAAAAAAATTAAAAAATGGCAAAAGAAAAACTTACAAACCTACATGGGCATATCAAAAATCATAATGTACAAAGCAGTGTATCAGCTTCATCTGTTAAAAATCTCAGATCTAAACATCTAATAGATGCTGAAATTTTTGCTTTAAAAAAGGATTAAACTTTTCAATCACACCATCTAATATTTCTATATTATATATATATAATGGTAACTCCTGAAAAAGTCACCCAAGAATTGCTTTTAAAAAAATCAAAAGATTTATACTGCAGAATAAAAAGAACATTCAAGAAGCAACTAAATTGAAATCAAATGTATCCTCTGATGAAAAAAAAGTAATTAAATCTTTCAAAGTAGATAAATCTATAATCATTTTCCCTTCTGACAAAAGCAATGCAATGAATGTAAAGGATACAACTGATTACAATAACAAACACAAAATCTTATCAAAGCAGACCAATACAGAGATATGGCAAAAATGTGCTGCCACGTACTGCAACAAAGTTACAATCATTTCTCAAAAAGCATTGCATGTACTGTTCTAGGATTCTAAACACTTTACAGAACTAATCAAGGATATGACAACTGAAACAACTGACATCCTAGTAAGCTTTAATGTGGAAACATTATCAAATATACCATGTGAAGAAGCATTGTCTTTTGAAAGAAAAAGATTCAATCATGATTATAGCTTACAAACTTGAACAACTCTTTCTATTGAGGGTACAATAGGACTATTAATATTGTGCATAACAACCTATTTTCAATACAGTGCAGAATTCTTCCAACAAAATCAAAGAATGACTCTGGACTCACCATTATCATCTCCCATTAGCAATATTTACATGGTAGAGTCTGAAACCACAGCCATATTTCCACCTAAAGTTTGGCTTCACTATGTTTATTATACATTTGTTGTATAACCACATATTGGAGCATAAACTTCTTGGAAACACATCAGCAATGTATCTCCTTCAATTAAACTCACAGTAGATTCAGAACTTGAACAAAAATTGGCAATCTTAGATGTTCTTGTGACAAGACTCTCTCGTGGCAAAATCAAAACTACAGTTTACAAAAAACCCACACATACAGGAAAATGTGTAGCATACACCACAAACACAAAGCATGTAATTATACTATCACTAAGGCACAGATCAAACGAAGTTTCTTCTGAAATCAGTTATTTATAAAAAGAATAAATCTATATAGAACAAACTTTTATAAAAAAAAAAAAAAAAGATTATCCATCAGCTCTTTTTAAGAAAACTTTAAATAAACTATAAAAAGAACTATCAAAAGAAAAGGCCATTATTGGCATTATAAGGTATCCATACATTCCAAAACTAGCAATTTTATAAAAATTTGCAATCAGTTTAATATCAAAACAGCTTTCCAGAGCAATACCATGCTACAAGCAATTCTAACATTGACAAAGCCTAAACTTGGAATGCATCTATGAAATATCAAGAAAATGTGGATGAGTTTATATTGATGAAACTAGTTGTCCCATTGAGAAGTAATTGCATGAACACAAGCTGATGATTAGAAGAGAGAAAACAGATATGTCTACAATAGCAGAATATGCATGAACCAATAAATATATGTTTAATTTGGAAATAAAAAAATATTGGATAGAAATGAAAAGGTACACAGAAGAAAATTCAAAAAATTACTCACATGACAATAGTGAATAACCTCATAAGTCATACAAGTGTGATTATACATAGTGTATGGAAACCACTAACCAACTTTTCTCTTAAGAAAAAGTGGAAAAATAAAGGAACCTCATAGATAAGTATACGAAATTTCTACTATCTGTGGCCTTTGGCAGGTTGCCTCAGATAATTAGAGCATTACCCTAAAATTCAATATTCTACAGGTATAGGTTTACTATGCTAATACTGTCACTGGTCAGGCCAGAAACACCTGAAACAGAGAGGAGTATAAAAAACCTTTGCCCCCATGGAAAAATAAAGAAGCCTCATGCATAAGTGTATGAAATTTCTACTATCTGTGGCCTTTGGCAGGTTGCCTCAGATAATTAGAGCATTACCCTAAAATTCAATATTCTACAGGTATAGGTTTACTATGCTAATACTGTCACTGGTCAGGCCAGAAACACCTGAAACAGAGAGGAGTATAAAAAACCTTTGCCCCCATGGAAAAATAAAGAAGCCTCATGCATAAGTATATGAAATTTCTACTATCTGTGGCCTTTGGCAGGTTGACTCAGTTAGTTAGAGCATTATCCTAAAATTCAATATTAAATATTCTACAGGTTAGGTTTAATTCCTATGCTAGTACTGTCACTGGTCAGACCAGAAACACCTAAAATAGAGAGTAGTATAATACCTCTTGAAACATTCTGCAAACTGTGTTATCACTAATAGTTGAATTTAAATAGAAATGTAAATAAAATTTAATTTTTCTAAAGACCTTTTATACTTAATATTAGATGATGGAAATAGTCCAATATATAAATGCAACTAAAATACTACCAATGTGAATTAATCAATTAAGTCATAGTTTGTTTTCCAGTATGGTAAGCAGTACTACTATTAATTTCTTTGAGGAGTCTAGCATCAGCATGAGCACAATAGAGTTAGAACATTTGAAATTGAATATTGCAATTTATTGGTACACATAAGGAACAGTGAATAAAAGATTTCATACATTTATTAATCCTATATTTATCCATATAAGACAGCTTTCTTGAAGTGTTGAATTTTGGTAGTGATCATATGGAGTTGTTTATTACCTCTGATTATTCAAAATGAAGTTGATAAGTAATCCTGTTTTATCTTACCACAGTAGAATACCACTAAAAATGATTGTGAAAAGTTTTTATGGCATTAAATATCAGATACTATTTATTGTTAATATCATTTCATTAATAATTTTGCTTATTTATTTATCATTTAATCAATTCATAAGAAATTGCATGGTCTTTTAGTAATTCAAGTAATAGAATGAGTATTTATTTTAATTTTTCACTCTTACAATTAACCTAGACTGCTTAAGGAAATTAATGGTAATGTTTTAATACTATAATTAGAGGATGAATATAACTTATATATCAGCCATAACTGTGTATTACCTCCATGTTGTTATTGTAAAAACTTCTCTTAATCAGACATTGAATGAATTCTATCCTTCCAGCAACCTATTCTTTCAATGAGTGTAATAGAACAAATAATATCAAAAAATATATAATACTATGATACCAGATATAAATTAATATTACTGATACCTAGTTTGGTAATCAAGTCATGTAGATTCTCTTGTTTGAAGAATGTATAATCAGTAAGTGTATGAAATGCATTCAGTGAACAATTATTATGTCTTTCTAAATTAATGTTAAATAGTCCAATCAAATGCCTTGTCAGCCATCTGAGTAAAATGTTATGCTGAATAATAAAACACATGAGAATGACAACACTAAAGCCTTGGAATAAAAAAAATTAAGATTACTTTCTTATAAATACATCATTGACATTAATGTAGAATTAAGAAAGTTCACAATTGCAAGTTCTCAGTATATTAAAACTGTTATCTACTTGTATATAAGAAACGTTTTTTTTTTATAAATATGTATTTTATTTGATGTAAATTAACTATATATATATATATATTGCACTTTTGATGTCATTTTATAGGTGTTGCATTTTTTTTACTTAGAACAATTTCTTTGTTCAGCAGATATAGATTAGTTTGTTTTTTTTTAATTATTTTTAAATAACACGCATATTCTCGAGGTTATAGCCTCAGTAAATGTTACTTACATAATCAATGTGCGTTTAATATATTTATAATTACAACTTTAAATTATTGTAATAGATTTCTAACTATAAAATCTTTCCATTGACTCGTTGTAAATCGAAAGATTTCGCGAGTATTAATGTTTAATAAGAAATGTGGACTTAATCAGTGAAGTATTGAATAGTTTCACACTCGCAGATCTAACCGTTTCAGCTTCACCTATTTAAATAGAAAGTAGGTTGAAGTAAAAAAGGGTTCCCCTCTTTTCTTCCATAGCGTAATCTTGTGATTGAACACCTGTAGAGGTCCCTACTATCGCATTTTACACGCATATTCTCAAGGTTATAGCCTCAGTAAATATTAATAACATTTGAAAGTAAAATTTTTATAGAATAAGTGGCCTTCTTTTTCCACTAATGGATCACTATTTTTATTAGTTTTAATTATTATTTCTAATATTATTGATATAATTAACAATATATTTTATAATTTTTAATTATTATTTTATTACTATTGCTAAATTTTGTGGTCCAGCTTATTTGATCTTTAACACTTTTTTGGATTCTGTACTTATATGGGTCATAATGTATCTTATTCTCATTTTATATATATGATATAAATTATGCCTGTATTTTAATATAGAAGTTTTATGTATAATTTCTAATAATTAAATCAATATTCTACTGGCTAATTTATCATAAATATTTTAATGTAAAATTAGTAATATGGATCTTGTTATAGTCATGCTTATGTAATGCATTTCCCATATATTATTAATTTAAATGTGTTGTGATTAATGACTGTGTGAATTAACATTTTTACTATTGGATGTTTTTATTATAGCTTTTGTATGGTTTAGTTGTTTATAATCTAGCATAATTGATGAATTAATGATTTGCTGTAAAAAAAAAAAAAACATATATTTAATGAAAGTTTATTTTGCTTTGTTGAGAACATTTTGATATCTCATTTACCTGTCTTGTTTACTATTATATTCAAATTTGAATCAGGTATTTTTTTTTTCTAATTCTAAACACGATTTGAATTTTTGGTTTAGGTATATGTTTTATTCTCAACGGCATAAATAATCTAATTAGTTTGAAAATGAGTAAACTAGATTGATGGTTGTATGAAGAGAATATAGAACAAAAGAGAAAATTCTATAATTTGTCTAGTAATATGTGAAGTAATATTTTTTTATTATTAGTGCTAATTTTCAAACTAGTATATATAAATTAAACTTATATGTCATCAACTAAATTAACAATACACAATAACAAGCCAAATTCTCAAAAGACATACTTTGGCAAAAGAAAAATTACTAACTCATTGATTGCATTAAGATACTACACACATACTCCACACATCAAACAAATTATCAACAAACTACAAATGTACTTTATAGCTTGATATCATAAAGAATATTAAATTTAAACTTTCATAAATCACATTTTTAAAAAAAGAAATAATGCATTGAAAATATATTTTGTGAAACATATATAATATTAAGCTTTAATTTATTGTGTATATTAAATTTAAAGAATTAAAAATATTTATGATACAACAGTTTTCAATATATTTGTTTAAATTTAATTCAGTAATGATACGATTCATAAACGTGTGTTCAGCATTCTTCATACTCTCAAATTGTCATATACATTTTTGGGTTGTTGATATAATGTTATGACTATTGTTTTTATTGTATAGATCGTAGGATTTAGAATATTATCAACAGTTTGTTTTTTAAAAAACACATGTCCTGTAAAAATTTGTTGTTGTTTTTTTGTTTTGTTTTTTTTTGCAATAAAATTCTAATTGATATAATTTCTATAAATAATTAATTAAATACCATATAAATATGACAATGATATGATAGGAATACTTATTCCACAAAGAATAAGTGATTTTTTTGTATCAAAGAAAGTCACTTAAAAGATCATAAAATATGTATATATTAAACAAGGTAAATTTCATTATTTAATATTATAAACGTATATAATGAAAATATCTTTAAGAATCCCTGTATTGTTAATGTTATACAAACACTAAAACATAATAAACAATGAGGATTGTCAATTCCTCAACAAGCTTTTTGATAAATGCTTAGCTAGAGAAAGCATTTAAAATATTTCTGTCAGGACCTCCCCCCCCCAAACCTCTGACCATGGTTTCATGCTCTGGCACTCCTCAGAGTGGTATGGCTGAAGATCTCTCAACCCCATATAGCTTTTTGAATTGGATAGCTGGGTTTGAAAACATGTAGGTGTCTGAAAATTTCAGATTTTCCACTCAATAGCTAACTTTTAGTTAAATGCTGGCTTTGGATTGGTGTTTTTAGATCTAGTGTCTGAACCTATTCTAGCATCTCTCTGAGGAGTTCCAGAGCATGAAACCATGGTCAGAGGTTTAAGGGGGGAGGTCCTGACAGAGATATTTTAAATACTTTCTCTAGCTAAGCATTTATCACAAAGCTTGTTGAGGAATTGCCAATCCTCATTGTTTATAACTTACAAGCTTAAGGGAATAGGGTCATGTGATCTATGACTCTTATTTTGACTAAAACATAATATTCTCAAATAATTATCGAAGTTTTCATAGAGACTGTGTATTATCCAAATTAAATACTTTATATATAAATAATCAGTATGATAGATTTTACTTTTGAATGGTGAAAAGTGATAAACAAAAATTATCTGAGGAAAATGGTTCACTGATAGATTAATCATACAACTATGAATGTTGTTTTTCATAATAAACATTTAAAAAAAATGGAACATTTTGTTGTATAGATGCAACAAAACACAAAAAATATCATACTATGCTTGGTGGAGATAGAAAGTTTAGGATAAATAAAGTGAATAGTATAAAAATATAGTTCATCTTATTTTGTTCAACTCCCATATTTGTCAAATCTTTCTATAGGATGTTCTGCCAATTCTTTGATCTTTTCTATCAATTGTCAAAATTTTATAGATATTAAGAATCAGTTTTTTCTTCCTACTTAATCAAAATCTTGTTTTATTGTATTTAATTTCTTAATATACAGAGAAATTATGAAATATTTTATATCAAATTACATGACTTTAATTATATGTTATTTTTAAAAAAAGATGTTCAGCTAGCAGGCTTTTTTCTCTCACTAAATGTAACCTTCTCAAATCTCAAATGTAAATTTATTTAATCTTATTTTCTTACATTTTAAAAACAGTTTAGAGAAATAACTGTAAACATAATCATCCTTAGTAAAACATCTTAAAACATGAGACAAAATTTTAAAATTATCAAGTTTCTTTCATTAAATGAGAACATGAAAATTATTGATAACTTTATGAAATGGGTCATATGTTTGAGAAGAATTGATCATCAATCATAAAAATTATATATAAAAAAAGAGAGAAGCAGATGCATGCCACTATGACTTATGCTTTTGAAACAGCTAAAATTGTAACTAAACTAAAGGATAATTTTTTGGTTAAAATGGAAAAACCATAAATCTATTATAAATTATATGAATCATAAGAATGTTCCAGTTAATGATTTTGTATTGCATCAGAAAGTTTTGCGTCTCTATGAAAAATTTATCCAAAAATCTGTAATATATAATGCAAAACTATTGATTCGTCTGATGCACCAACAGCTTCAGAAGATCAATAGACAGATATTTCATTGTTTATTCTATATAAAAAATACATTACAGTAAGTTTTATTTATTTTTTGAAAAAATGTGAATGATATAATACACACACATACAGAACAATGTAATTATATTTGTAAATGTCCTTTTTCAATTTATTATTAATAACTATATTATTACTTTTTAAAATTTTGTTTATATTATAATCTTAATTTATATAGTATACATGTAAAAATTATCTGTTATATTTATAAGTGTGAGTTGTGTCTATGCAGTTGCAGTACAATAATCAATATTTACTATATTATAATCAAAGCTTGTTAACAAAATGTAAGGTATTAAAACAATGTATGATTTACATGAGAGAAGTTTGAAACAAAATATACTGTACACTATGGCTTCACTCTAGATTAAATTAATTTTAAAAAATGGCAATTAATTGAAAGTTATCACAAATCATCAGCAAGTGATTTTAAAGTACAAATCTTTACTTGACTCAAAGTGCTTATAGCATTTAAAATACATGTTATGTAATCCATCATAAAATATCATAATAAATAGTTAATAAAACAATACCTCTATAATGATATATCTATAATTCAATTAGAATTTATTACTCAATAAAGTTAAATATATATATATATATATATTGGTGTTGCATTTCTTGTCTGGATAATATTCATCAGTAAATCCTCTAATATGTATTGATGTTCATAATACTTTCCACCCCAACATTAAATTTAATATAAATTATTACTCATGTAGATTAAACTATGTATATGAATTCATAATTTATAGCAATGAGATAAATTATTTTAAATCTTTGCAGCTTATGCTCATAAAAATACTTTCATTTTGCTACTTGGTATCCAAAATATTGCAAAAGTGGCTTTTTTTTTATCAGAATAGTTTAAATTAAATGATATAATACAAACAATAAATATTATATTATCTAAATTTTTATTTCTTAACAAACAATCAAATATTGATTATTTTTTGAAGAAACAAAATAAATGTAAATCAGCTTGATTGAATAATATATATATATATATATATATATATATATATATATATATATATATATATATATATATATATATATATATATATATATATTGTAACCTAGTGTTATTGACACTTGGTTTGCTTGGCATTATTTCTGCAGGAAAACAATGCTATTCTTTAAAGAAATAAAAAGATAAAATAACAATAGTAATAATTGATTAATAAAGTATGCTATTCACTCACTTTGGCATGTTTTGGGTGAATAACTAATAGATTTAGTAATGCAATATCATTTTTAAAAAGAACATGAATAATTTAATTAAGATATTAATAATTAAAGCAAATTAATATAGTATAAAAACAAATATCATAAACAGTAATTGATTTTTGGATGGGTAGAGGGGAACAAGAGATGAATGTCTTATCATAGAGAACAATAACTTCTGGTAATTCCATTTGTAGAAAATGAGTTATAAATTACTGATAATTATCATTAATTAAATGTATTTATTATTTTTTTTTTATTGTCAAATCACTTTGTAATCTATTTAAATAATACTAAAACGATATGATTGTAATAGGTTTTTCCTTTCTTTTGTTTATGTTATAATCAAATAATTATTTTTCTGGAAGAGGTTGCTAAAGTCAAGAACATTTTGACTTTGAAAAATATAGTCTGCTTTTAGTTTTCAAGGAAGGAACAGTGCTGAAAATTGGTAACTCAATTTTTTTCATTTTATTTTGCAGAAATAAATGTAATCAAAGTAAAATTTTAATAATATAATGCGTGGCTAAATCTTTTTGATAAGATATCCTGATTTTCTGTGCCATCTACCTATTTAAAGACCTTTTATACTTAAAAGTTTATTGTCTCGCGCTAAAGTTCAAAAATGACAGATGTAACTAAAAGAATCACGAAAAATTATATTATATCTAAATTAAGGAAAAGAAGCGATTTCCAAGAGAAGATTAATTATTTATTAACTTTATGTCATTTATTAATATTTTCTTGGTGTAGAAAAAAAAAATAATAATAATTGAAAGAAATATTTTGAAACCAAGGAAAATCAACTAGAAACATTTTCGCGCTCTTTCTCAATATTGTCTGCCTTTACAAGTAATGTAGTTACATACGTTAAAATATGTTTTATTCACCAAGAATTGTCTGGAAATAATAATAATGATAAATAAGATTAAATTATGCACCTGTATATTTTTTTTTTAAAAAAAAAATATATATAAACTTTCTCAGAGTAAATATAGGAAAAGTTATATAGGGGCATTCTTACGGAGAAGTTACCGTTAAAAAAATTTATAATTCCTAAAGTATGAACAAAACTAAATATCTTAGTGACTTAATGATAAAAATAAATGATATATTATATTACACATCAGTTGGAGTTAGTAAAACTTCCTATACATGTAAATCAGCTGCAGTTATTATCAGAATAATCTCGGAAAAATTGCGCATTTTCGTCCAAAAGTAAGCTAGCTAATATGAATGGTACGTATCGTCAATAAAAAAAAAATATTGTGTATGTTTATCGTCTATAGTCAAATATTCGTCTATGTTAGAAGTCTATATTTTTTCTATGGATCCCAAAATTGTAGCAGTTTAATTCAAGTAAGAATTAATCTTCAATTCTGCTATATTTTCTTTACCTAATTTATTAAACGCACAAAATAAGAGAAAACTTTTTATTTAAAAGAAATAATACCTGTTTATTGTTTTTAAACTTGCTTCGTGAAATACATTGGATAAAGCTCTTCACCTGACCAATTGTTCAACAGAAAAACATTTTCTAATGAGAGAGTATGCACTTGTTAATTAATGATTTTTAAAACTAAGTTATAAATGATATGTATTTTTTGTTATATCACATAGGTTAAAGTCTGTATGGTCAGTGATATTTAATAGCCTTAATGACAAAGGTTGTTTTAATATAATTATTATAGGTTAGTTGATATTTAACACGAAAGAAAAAATCTATAAAATATGTTTTAATAATTACATACAATTGTAGGTAGAAATTTTGTAAGTTAGATACGTAAAAGAAAAATATTTAGATATTTAAGGGGTAAAATAAATATTGAAAATTATCAGAAGTAACTAAAAAAAAAAAAAAATGCTATAACAAAATATTTCTTGTTAAAGTTTTGAAACGAATTTATACTGTATTAATTGAGGAATTTATTCCTAATTATTCTTAAATAACACATCCACTTTATTTAGTTTAAGATAGTATGCTACCAACTATTTTTGAATGTTCCTTTATTAAAATTAAAATTATTATACTTTTATTCTATGATGTCCATTGATTTCAGATGTTGATCAAAGTATACACGGTAACATAAGTTTATTATAATCAGTGTATTTACTTATCCTGCCCAGATATAGCATTGGTATATGCTTAATATTCGCATAGGTAATAATTATAATGTATTTATTTTGTGGGATGAAAAATGATCTCCCCAAAAGCTTTGTTTTCCATGAGAGGAAGATTTTAAATATAATGTTCGGGTATGTTTATAGCCCAAGTGATCGATTCTCATAGATAGGACGATCAAGAATTTATCTAGCATTTAGTATGCTTCATTCATTTAAATCCAGAGAGGATTTATTTGGTATGTGTTGTTGTATGCCCAAGTAAGAGGCAAGAAACCACCAAAATATTTTAATGTAGTAGATTACTTTACAGACCTTCGTGGTTATTCCATATTCCTCATGAAAATAAAGATAGCTCCACCATGAAGGTGTTGTTATTGTGCTTAATTTTGAAAGTTCGGGCAAGATAAAGGTTATATTGGAGGTGTTAGCTCCTCAAGATCCACTTTAGTATAAATAGTGCGTTAGTAACTAAGATCAATATCTGTATTGTTTAAATTGCTAGTATTAAGTAAATCAATGGAAAGTAATTGAAATTAATTTAAAACGCTTATTTACTGAAGATATTCAAATGCATATTTAATTCTGGTTAGAATTAAATAATACTCATATTTAAAATTATACCATGAATAAAATTTATATCACTAACATTAATTAGTTAAATGTAAGATAGTAAGTGTACTTTGATAACTGCTATAATTAGAATAGGTTATCCCATTAAAGACCATAAATAAAGTAAATTATTAGAAATAAATTTAATATTTTGCTATTGCATATATTGGATTACATTTAAAAAAAAAAATAGTTAGTCAATAATTTGAAAAAAGCTTCTACAAAGGTTACCAAAATTTAATAATTAAGTATTGTAATGAAATGTACTTGTAGTTAATCAATCCATATGACATACAGGAGAAGAAACCTTAGTCCATAACCAAAAGAGATACAATTAATATGTTATATTTTATATTTTATTATTGGGATATTGAAGAATTTCATATATTTTTTTGGATAATAATAAATTATAGTCTTTTAAATTGTTGTAATTATTTTTTTTTATATGCTAAATATAAGTGTTTGCATAATATTTGCAAACCTTCTTGAGTCCAAATCATTCCAAATTCTTAAAAACTTAACATACCAGATAAATAAAGTTGAGCAGATCGGAAATGTCATTATATTTTAGTTTAATGATAATTATTTATGGAGTTGAAAACTTAAGACTAAACACTACCTTTGTAAAAAAAAAAAAGAATTTATTCCCAAACCATTAACTTTGTTGAATTATTCCATTCCCATTTAGTTAAATTGTCTAAGTAATAAATCTTAGTTTTATTATTGTGTTGTCATGGATGATGGAAGGACAAAAAAAGCACCCTTTTATTTTTATTATTCTGACTGAGATTCTGAAAAAAAAAAAAAAAAAAGGGCTTGTTATTCAAAATTATATGTCATTATTGAATAGAATTATCATCTCTTAAATAATATGCAGTGGATATGAGAGATGAAACACTTGAATTAAGTAAAATAAATGTTTCTATAGCCGACCAGAACCGTCATATGCACAACACAATACTGCCTAGCTTCTTACATAAAACAAAGAACCTTGAGTAATATTATTATAATTATTCTTTAAATTAATAAGTGATCAATTATTGTTGTTATTACAATCGTGGCATGGCTTAAGAGAATTGAATGTACAATTGTATTATATGAAAAGTATTTTAGATCATATTGGCAAATTAGTGGATATTTGTTGCTTTATTTTTGGGTTGCCTTAACAACAACGTGAAAAAGTAGTGTCCTGGGTGCAAATAAAATAAATAAACTAGTACTAATTAATATTAGGTTAGAATATATATATATATATAAAATACATATTTTGCGGGTTCATCCGTGTTAAAAACTTTTAATATCAATATACTGACGTTTCGACTTGGTCACACAAGCCATCCACAGAGTTATAAAAAGGTAGAAAGACGGTTGTAGAGGCGCTACAATCACTGGTTTGAATAAAACATTAAAAATCCCACCAATAGCAAAAATGTTAAATTTAAGAATGTTTTTTAAAGAAATCTTTCCAAATAGGAGGAAGTTTGCACGTATCATCTCGCTTATTGATACAATCTGGCCTTTTAAGTATCTCAATGGCTTCTCTGATTTTGCATTGGTAGAGATTATCACATCTGGATATGATCCTAGTACTAGAAAAATTTATTTTATGACCTGAATCTATAGTATGGAGTGAGAGTGCTGATGATGATGAGTGTTGTTTAACTGCATTAGCATGCTCATCTCTCCTAACACTGATGCGATGATTACTCATACCTATGTAAGAAGCTTTACAATTTTTACATGAGATTTGATAGACACCATGAGATTCAAGAGGGATTGAATCCTTAGGCTTGGTTATTATATTGCTGATCTTTTGATGAGCAGAAAATGCTGTATCTATGTTATAGCGTTTTAATATACGTCCGATACTGTCTGTAGTTCCTTTTACATATGGAACACAAATCCTAATAGCTGATTTATCATCTTTTTGTTTCCTATTTTGTCTATTTTGGGCTTGAAATAAGGCTTTTTTTTATAAATTTGTAATTATAACTATTTGCTAATAAAACACTATTAATATGATTTATTTCTTCTTTCAGATGTGTGTCATCTGAAAGGTTAATTGCTCTATTTAAAAGAGTTTTGGCTACAGAAACTATCTGAGTTGGGTGATGATGAGAATGGAAATGTAAATATCTGTCTGTGTGTGTATCCTTTCTGTAAATAGAAAAAGATAAACTATTTGGTGTTCTGGTGACTAGAACATCAAGAAAAGGGAGTTTTCCATCAGACTCTGTCTCCATTGTAAATTTAATATGAGGATGCATATTATTTAAATGTAAGAAAAAATCATCTAATGTATTTTTTCCATGTTGCCATATAACAAAAATGTCATCTATGTATCTGAGCCAAATGAGAGGTTTTAAAGATGATGATTCTAAAGCACGAGTTTCTATATATTCCATGAATAAATCAGCTATTACTCCTGAGATAGGTGAGCCCATAGGAGTACCAAAAACTTGTCTGTAATGCTGTCCATTGTATACAAAATATGTATTTAAGAGACAATGTTTAATCAAAGCAATAATATGGTCTGGTAAATTGCAACGTTGTGAGATTATATTTATAAAAAAAGCCTTATTTCAAGCCCAAAATAGACAAAATAGGAAACAAAAAGATGATAAATCAGCTATTAGGATTTGTGTTCCATATGTAAAAGGAACTACAGACAGTATCGGACGTATATTAAAACGCTATAACATAGATACAGCATTTTCTGCTCATCAAAAGATCAGCAATATAATAACCAAGCCTAAGGATTCAATCCCTCTTGAATCTCATGGTGTCTATCAAATCTCATGTAAAAATTGTAAAGCTTCTTACATAGGTATGAGTAATCGTCGCATCAGTGTTAGGAGAGATGAGCATGCTAATGCAGTTAAACAACACTCATCATCATCAGCACTCTCACTCCATACTATAGATTCAGGTCATAAAATAGATTTTTCTAGTACTAGGATCATATCCAGATGTGATAATCTCTACCAATGCAAAATCAGAGAAGCCATTGAGATACTTAAAAGGCCAGATTGTATCAATAAGCGAGATGATACGTGCAAACTTCCTCCTATTTGGAAAGATTTCTTTAAAAAACATTCTTAAATTTAACATTTTTGCTATTGGTGGGATTTTTAATGTTTTATTCAAACCAGTGATTGTAGCGCCTCTACAACCGTCTTTCTACCTTTTTATAACTCTGTGGATGGCTTGTGTGACCAAGTCGAAACGTCAGTATATTGATATTAAAAGTTTTTAACACGGATGAACCCGCAAAATATGTATTTTATATATTTAACCCATGCAAATCTTCATTTTAACATTACTAACCTCTACGGGGAGGAAATTTTTAAACAGCTTCGTATATTTGAAAGAACGTGGAGTAAGAAATGTAAGTTACTTTGTAATTTATCTTTTTTGTTAGCGTGCAAAAATCACAACGTTATACCCACTTGCTGTAAAATTGTGTTTCACAAGAACAATTATAATGTTAGTAAAATTCTAAGGAAAACCAGCAATATTATTTTAAACTCTTTTATTAAAGAAACTCGGAAAAATTTAGACAAAATTGATAAAGTATTGCTACATTTACGTTTATTCCTTAGTAATAAAATACATCCTTTACTGTGGACTAGTTTTGATCGTATTGCAAGTTTTCGATCGTTTAAAGATTCGGAATTGGTAACAGCAAAGCAAAAGAAAAAATTGCAAATGCTAATTAGAACACAATCCCCAAACATTATGTATCCAAATCAAAAAACCGTTTACAATTTATCTAAGAAAGCCCTCTCTACAGATGAAATTTCGGTTTTAGAAAAAGGTTTCAATTTTGCTTTAACACCTTCCCGGATACCTTTTGAGAAAATTGTCTGTAATGTTGAATCAGCTCTTGATAAAATTGATTCTACATCGGCTGATTTAGCTAGAGCTGAGATTTGTAATATTTTAAAAAAAGCTAAGCTTCCTAAAAATAATTTTTCAAAGAAAGAAAGACAAGCATTAAATAATATAAAATCGGACAAATCAATTGTTGTACTTCCAGCTGATAAAGGTAATGCCACAGTTGTAATGGATCGTGACATTTACCATAATAAAATTTTAGATCTGCTTAATGATAAAACTTATAAACTATCAAAAAGAGATCATACTGCATATTTTGAAAAAACAACAAAAGCTATTATTAATAAATCACCTATTGAAACAGAGATAAAAAATAAAATAATCCCTCGTGAAAAATCTTGTGTCTGTCCAAAATTTTATGGACTTCCAAAAATTCACAAACCAGATACCCCTCTTCGTCCAATAGTAAGTGCAATAGGTTCTCCAACTCATATTTTAGCTAGATACTTATCGGATTTCATTAAACCTACAATCCCATCTATTAAATCATATATTAAAAACTCTCTTCATTTTATTTCTGTTTTAAAAAGTTTAAAAATTAATGCTAGTGACATTCTGGTCAGTTTTGATGTCGTGTCTTTGTTTACAAACATTCCAATTGATGAAGCTTTAAATATAATCTCACAATGTTGCAATTTACCAGACCATATTATTGCTTTGATTAAACATTGTCTCTTAAATACATATTTTGTATACAATGGACAGCATTACAGACAAGTTTTTTGGTACTCCTATGGGCTCACCTATCTCAGGAGTAATAGCTGATTTATTCATGGAATATATAGAAACTCGTGCTTTAGAATCATCATCTTTAAAACCTCTCATTTGGCTCAGATACATAGATGACACTTTTGTCATATGGCAACATGGAAAAAATACATTAGATGATTTTTTCTTACATTTAAATAATATGCATCCTCATATTAAATTTACAATGGAGACAGAGTCTGATGGAAAACTCCCTTTTCTTGATGTTCTAGTCACCAGAACACCAAATAGTTTATCTTTTTCTATTTACAGAAAGGATACACACACAGACAGATATTTACATTTCCATTCTCATCATCACCCAACTCAGATAGTTTCTGTAGCCAAAACTCTTTTAAATAGAGCAATTAACCTTTCAGATGACACACATCTGAAAGAAGAAATAAATCATATTAATAGTGTTTTATTAGCAAATAGTTATAATTACAAATTTATAAAAAAAGCCTTATTTCAAGCCCAAAATAGACAAAATAGGAAACAAAAAGATGATAAATCAGCTATTAGGATTTGTGTTCCATATGTAAAAGGAACTACAGACAGTATCGGACGTATATTAAAACGCTATAACATAGATACAGCATTTTCTGCTCATCAAAAGATCAGCAATATAATAACCAAGCCTAAGGATTCAATCCCTCTTGAATCTCATGGTGTCTATCAAATCTCATGTAAAAATTGTAAAGCTTCTTACATAGGTATGAGTAATCGTCGCATCAGTGTTAGGAGAGATGAGCATGCTAATGCAGTTAAACAACACTCATCATCATCAGCACTCTCACTCCATACTATAGATTCAGGTCATAAAATAGATTTTTCTAGTACTAGGATCATATCCAGATGTGATAATCTCTACCAATGCAAAATCAGAGAAGCCATTGAGATACTTAAAAGGCCAGATTGTATCAATAAGCGAGATGATACGTGCAAACTTCCTCCTATTTGGAAAGATTTCTTTTAAAAACATTCTTAAATTTAACATTTTTGCTATTGGTGGGATTTTTAATGTTTTATTCAAACCAGTGATTGTAGCGCCTCTACAACCGTCTTTCTACCTTTTTATAACTCTGTGGATGGCTTGTGTGACCAAGTCGAAACGTCAGTATATTGATATTAAAAGTTTTTAACATGGATGAACCTGCAAAATATGTATTTTATATATTTAACCCGTGCAAATCTTCGTTTTAACATATATATATATATATATTAATGAAAGACCACAGATATTATAATTTATTAGTGGCAATAATCTACCAAATATAAAAAGCATAAAAAAATAAAAAGTACTTTACTTTATCAAATTATCTCACATTCACATTTTCTTCTTTTCCTGCTCTATTTTATCACAATATTTTTATGAACTACAGAAAGTACCCCACTTAAAAATAACTCTTTAGTCCTATACATGCTGTTAAAAATATATCTAATATGGACACATATCAAAAATATTTACTCATATAAATATTATTAATTTATTTAATGTAAAATGTAATGCACAAGAATAATTATAATCTAAAGATTCACTTCATACATTATAAATTTGTTATAAAACATATAAAATTAAAGCAGATCAGTATTTCATTATACCAGCTTTGCAAACACTCATGTTCAGTTTTGAAATAACAGTATTAGCTAATAATTTTTCTAATATCAAACACAGAAGCACATTTATTTTACACATAAATTTACACAAGTACACCCTTTTCGATCAAAAATCAACAATCAAATGGTTTCTATAATTGAACATATTAGATAAAGTGATTTAATTTACTATCTTCCAATACACAGATAAAAATAAATTTATTAACATAATAATTTGTAAAAAAAAAAAAAAAAAGTACTTATAACACTTTATTTTCCATTATATATTTATTTTTTATAAGTTATAAAATAGGCATACATCATGTACACAAATACATATCCTTTGTATTAAATTACATGAATAGATATTACAAACATCTTTCATACTAAATTTTAACTGATTACACCATATTATCATTAAATTAAAGCCTCCTATTTTTATTAAACATCATGTTTTCAACAATTTTAAAATAAATATGTTTTTAAATTATACTTATTGTAAAATTATATTTTATTGACTATATTACTAAAATATGAATTCAAAATTCTATAATAACTTTAATGTATTTTTTATTAATTTTTTTTCCTATTCTACTGCAACAATCAAAGATTAATCTTTGAGTAAAATATGGGAAATTGGTTTTTATTTTATATATTTATATTAATTTTATAAAAATGACTTTTGGAATTGTTTATATTTCATAAAGCATATATCAAGATATGATTTAATATAAATTTGCTTTTTTAATTTCAACTTGTTAAAAGCAAAAGTAAAACATCTTCTTGACTCTATATCTACAATGTGCTAATGATTATTTTACTCTTGCCAATTTAAAAACTTATCTACAGTTAGTTTTTAATATTTTGATTGCATCATATAAAGACTTTGGTTTAATTATCAATGCACAAAAAAATAAATGGCTATATCAGTTAGGGATGAAAAAATCTTCAGCCCTTATATATATATAATTAAAAGCCATTATCTTCAAACATTTCTAATGCTCCTGAAATGTGGACACAAAATTCTTCCACCTTATGAATCCTTCTTCTAAGTATGCTGGAGTAAACAGTTTGCTAATGATTTTTAGAAATCCAATTGGTGAATTTTTTTGACTGATTAAAATTTTGTTATAAAATAACTACATTGGCAGTTGAAATATTTAACATTTGGAAGAAAAATGTCATTTGGTCTTTTACGTGCTGAATAATTAACAAATTTCCAAATCAAGTGTGTTCACTTCTCCTTTTGGCAAATTATAGTCTGCTATCTTCTTAGATTTGCCAATGTTAGGATTGATCTTGTTTGGGGCATAGATGAAATTAGAAGTAGAGGTTTTTTTTGGAACATAGGATAACAGTGTAACATTGTTATGAAATGTATATAAAGTGTTTTCTATTGGTCTTAATTAAAGTTATAGTAATTTGTTTTTCTTTCAAAGTTCTTTAATAAGTTAGCTCCCTCTTTTGCAACTCTATGACTATTTCTATGTAATTAAATCAATTGTCTGCTGTAGCATTTTTATTGGAACTATGTATTGGATTAACCAATTTAATAACAAATTGTTTCTTGATGCATATAAACATTTAGAAGATAATTGTTCAAAACATCAGAGGCAAAAAAAATTATGCCCTATTTTCCAAGCTTTTTGGCATATAAATTTTAAATATTCACCCCTTCCTGACATAGAAACTATTTCAGCAATTTAAGCATAATATTCCAATGATGTAATTTTTTTTGGTAATTTTCAATAAACATTGTAAACAGTTTAGGAGCTGCAGAATCATTTTTTTCTTGTTTTTCATTATGTGGATTACCAAAATAAAGACAGCAAAGCAAAGATTCAAATCTTCTTTTAGCCACTGTTGTTCCAAAAATTTCTAATCCAGTTTCATCATTTGCATAAGTAAATCAAGATTTTTCATCATCTGATTTGAATATTTCTGTGTAGATTAATAGCCCTGAAAATGTTTTTAATCCATATCACAATGATGAGTATGATTTTGAATTTTATATTTCATTCTTACTTGCTCTATTTATTTATTCATCCACATCATAATTTCACTCAGAATGATATTGGTAAACAATACATTTTATACTTTTTCAGGATTTGAGCTGCATAGTTTGTCAATATTAGTGAAGCTGTGACAATATTATACTACTATCTTATTTTTTTTTATTTACTGTTGGTGGCTCTTCAGATTATTGGAAGTCATTATCATAGGCAAATACCTAGTTACTTGAATTATTTTTTATCAAATCAACAATATTTTTCTGTTCAGCATCAGATTTTGATATTTCAGTAATAATATCAGGTTCATTTTCTTATTTACACATTATCTTACATTGTCTTAGCAACATCATCATCATCAATATCTAGCATTCTCAAGCATTATTCTTTAAAATGAAAATCAGTTGGATATAAAATTTGGATCAGTATAATGCCCTTTATATTTACAGCAATTAGATATGATGGCTTATAAAATGTTTTAATGTTTTATGGTAAAACATATGTATAAAAACTATGGTGAAATACCACACAAAAAACAACACTGCATTTACATTTTTATAGGTGTAATTAAGTTTCAGTTAAATACATTTTTAAAAAAATTATGATCAGGTATTATAATAAAATAAATTTGATTTTTTATTATTTTAAGCATTACTTATAAAAAGTAGTATAAGTATTATATAAATATTCAGAAAAAGATAACTATAGATTGAAAAAAATTGATAGAATTTTTTTTAAGTTTAAAGTTGTGGCTACAAGTGATATGACATATAGCTAAACTCCAGAAAAATGAAATAAAACTTATACTATGTGAGGTAAATTCAAACTAGGTTGTTTTTTATAAAGCAAAGACATAATTATGTAGGTACACAATTTAAAAAATAATATAAAATTAAGGCATTTGAAAATTGATAGGCATATGACAACCAATTGTTGCCATTGTGTGCTAAGAAAGCAAGATATAGAGCCTTTTAAATATGCCATAAAATCATTGGAAATTTTTTATTTAAGATTGCTACATAGTATTCTGAAAGATTAATGGCATAATTATAATATAACTTATGTTAGATATAACATTGAAACTATCATTATAAAAGCATATCATGATTACATTTGACATTTAAGTGGTTGAAAATTAACAATCATTTTAATAATGATGAATTTGATCAATAGTTTATGAAAAGGGGAGTTTTTGGATATATTGTAAGACCCATCTTAAAGGCCATAACTAGAAGTGCAATATCCAGTGTTTTCTGTGATAGGATAATCCTGAAGATAGAAGAGCTACGGATTTTTTTATAAAAAGCAAACTTTGCTGCATCAAAAATTTAAAAAATAACATTTCAAAATATTGAATGGGCAGACTCAAGAACTTTCAAGTGAAAAGTATGGATTTATTGATAAGTTGTAGAATAGTTTTTATGGATATCATAGAATGTGTTAAATTGTACTGAAACTTAATGACAGAAATTGTTCAAGATCAAAAAGTAAATGATACAAATTTATATTAGATAAAAAGTAAAATTTTACATGAGTGGCCTTTCTTAAAGATCATGACGTATTTCTATATAAATAGTTCAGAAAAGCAGTGTTGAATAGCACTGATGCATTCCTCCTCAGAACAGAGATGGTAAATAAAATTAGGTTTTTTATCGATAAGTAGAGGGCGTCGAATTGTCTAAAAACTATCTATTTGAAAAAAAAAAACCCAAGCTTTTTAAAAATTCTCAGCTAGTCATAAAAACAATGTAAAATTTTATCCAGATTTGAATTCCAAATTAAAGGTATGACGATGAATGTACTCATGTATATATATTTACATTAAAGAATAAAACGGATTTTCTCTTTTGCTTATCTAATTTTAAATCAAAGCCAATTAGATTTTTTTTAAAAATAAGTTTTAAAAAAGTATAGCTTCTTTTTTACTTAATCATCTTTTAATATATATGTGCACACACACTTTAAAAACTTTTCAACATATAAAATATTAAGTTACTATTTATAAATAATAAATGTTTCTTTATTGTTTTGTTTTGTTTTTTCTTTTATTTCTGATGCATTATTTAGTGAATAAAATAAAAAACAATTCCGACTTGAAGAAAATAAATTCAGTGAGATGAAATAATAGCTGATTAAATCACAAAGTTCATACATATTTTACGAACGTATATATACATAAAAAATAAAAGTTAAGTTTGGTATATATTAAAAGAGTTTTTTAAAAAAATGTTACAAGAAAAAAATATAGAGTCTGTTATTTTATTTTAAATATAATTATATATTCACGTTGTTTCAATTTAATTGTTGTAATGGGCTGGTGTTTTTTTGTGATTCACTGCCCCACGATTGGCTGCATCAGATGTGACACTTCAGGGTTTTACCACCTAGATAGAGAAAGGGGCATGCATCTCACTATGGTCAAGACCTAGGGTCTCCGGGTAGGATGCAATCATGGATGTGATGAAGAACCTAACTGATGATCATATCTATCTCCAATGGAGTACTTCTGTGTCTACACATTAAATTTAGATACAATTTAGGTTAGTTCATCCATACCTCACCCCTCTTTTGGGCACTGTTATGCCTCAGTATTCGAAATCAGGGAGAAATCTGCCTTCGGCTCTCTTCAGGGGTTAATTCACACTAGACAGCAACTGCTGCACCTCTTTTTAGGTTCCAAATAATTTACAGATCCATCCAAGCATAGTATTATATGATTATATAAGAATGAAATGTGTGTGTGTGCATATACTCAATTATCAGTTGATGCATGAATGCATGATTTTGATAAACTAGAATTCAGATTAATTAAAATCAAATTGACATTGTTTTATTAAATAACAAAACAGAAAACAAATTTAAAACTTCTTAACATGATAAAACAATATAATTGTGTGTATTAAGGATGTATTTCTACCTTATCAACAATCAAATGTGTTTACTATTCCAAACCCTTACCCATGGTAGAGATAGATGGCATGGTACTAATTATTTACAAAACAAAATAAAAAAAATATTATTAAATTGACCATGGAGCTAACTAGCTAGTTTACAATGTCATACAGATATATCTACAGTAGCCTTTTTGTCCAATTCAAATCAGTGATGTTCCATCTTCTTTGGGGACACTCCTATCTATGTACAGTGCCCTAAGGTTAATAGGAAACAGCATCTGCACAAAAAAATTAGTTATTTATACTGAAAAAATAATCATAACTATAAACAATTATTAGTTAACAACAAGAAAAATATAAACTCTGTCTTGTAATAAGTGTATGTGCTTAAGATGGAATAAACTCAAAGATCTTACCTTATTTCATATGATAATGATGATCAATGCCAAGTCATTACAGAGGGAAAGCTGACCTAAACTTTATTTAACATAAATAAATAAAAAATTTATCTAACATAATAATCCACTCCTTCATTTTGTTGCTTCTGCTTATAATGGTCACTTCCAAATTATAGACACGTTTAAGCTTCCATGTGTGAAAACTTAAGCTTCCATGTGTGAAAATAAAATAAAAATAGAATTTTACAGATATATAAAAAAATATACATAATAAAATCTAAACATTCATTAGGTCTTGGTTAATGTCCATGAATTTTTCCATAATATCTTTTATGGATATTGTCTATCTCTCTTCAGATCACTTTCCTTTGGTAAATTTTTCATCACTTGTTGGAATTTCTTGGCAATTTTCTTGAAATAATATATTCATTTTCTGAAGATGCTCTCCTCCTCAATATAGTGTAGGACATTTGGTGTTTCTTTAAGCATTACACATCGTCAGGACAGTAGCACTTCAGTCCTATAGCACTCTTAATTTAGCCAGAATACATTGTACAGCAGTTTATAACAGATTTAACTTTTATTGATTTGCTATTGGACATTTAATGGCTTGTACTCCATCATTTTTGTAAATGCTGGGAATGTTCTATTTTTTTATCTGTATTTGAATAATAGTGCAATTTCTCAAATATTTATTTAAAATCAATTCAGTTATTTTGTTAACCCACACAAACTTATCAAACTCTTTTCTATTTAAACATTGGTTGTAATTCTTTATGGTTTTGCATTTAGAAAATTATACAGATAATTCAGTATATTGGAACAAGTCATCCATCTTCTTTGGTATTTGAATATTCAATTTCTCAAATATTTATTTTAAATCAATTCAGTTATTTTGTTAACCCACACAAACTTATCAAACTCTTTTCTATTTAAACATTGGTTGTAATTCTTTATGGTTTTGCATTTAAAAAATTATACAGATAATTCAATATATTGGAACAAGTCATCCATCTTCTTTGGTATTTGAATATTCGATCTTAGGATTTTTTTTATAGTTAATGCATTATTTAAAAAATAACAAAAGACCACAGAAATGAACTGGGTTTGCTTTTATACCACACTTAGTTTCTGGTGTTTAGTATACTAACTTTTCCATTTTCTTTGGCATTGCTGTGGCTGCCTATTGTTGTGCATATATATTGGTTGTAGTTAAAAAATAAAATTGTGTAACATAATTCTAATTTTCTTTTTCACGCTTGGTAGCTTAGACATTGGCTTGACATTGGGTCATCACTATGTTTACTAAGCCTATATCTCAATACATGATGTACAATACATTGATAATTAATTACATGTTGACATATATATATATATATTTGAATGATTTCTTTAATTGGGCTTTTATTTTTCATTATATAAAAGAAATAAGTTCATTGTGATATTTGTTTAACTTGGTATTTAACAAAACATATATATATATATATATATGGTATTTAACAAAACATATATATATATATATGTGTGTGTGAGTAAAAGAAAGATGGTGTATATTCAACCACCTAATAGTTAAGCTTATGTTTTGAATGGATTTGTTTTGGTGGAGTGGATAAATAAAGGCTGGTTTTGATAGGGTTGTAATCCATCCTTACAACTCCCCTATCCTTACAGGGTTAAAATCTTATGATGTAATGAAAATTTCAACATTTAAGTAGTGTATATATTCATTGAGTTGATTTTTTTTAAAAAGAATTACAAAGCCTATTCATTTTGTCTTCTGATACTCTCTCAAATACATCCATGTTCTTTCACAATTTCCTACCTCATTATAACAACATTTTACTAAAGTGAGGTTTATATATGGGGGTATTTCTTTTCTTTTAATGCTCATATGGTCTGGACTCAATTAGTATTGCAAATGTTACATAGTTTAACTCATTATCTTTCATCCTGTTCCTTTTTGTGAGTTTCTGGATTTTTTGAAGTTCTAAATGAAATATTGGAGTGTCCATCATTCTGTATGGATCAACTTCTGTGTCTCAGTTAGTTCTAAAGTATCCCAGCAATTTTATTTGAGCACTTACCTGGGTATACACTCATCACAAATTAATGACCTTATTCTTTTTTGGATGTCATCTTCCTTTTCTTTCTTGTTTCACTAAAATTTCTGCATATCTTTTAACTTGCATATAAGCTAAGTATTTTAATTATGTAGTCACTCAAATTGACCAAAATATGGTATTAAAATATGGGCATTGTATATGCCTCTACTAATTTCTTTTATGACTATCCCAAATGCATTTGGACCTTATTGTTTCACAATAGTGAATGGTTCTGCATATGACTAGTAAAATTTTTGATATTTATTTTCCTGCTGCTTACTCAAATGGGGTATTTTTTTAGAAAAAACCTTGTCTCTTATTAAAATTATATAAACCTTTATTTTTGTCTTTATTTCTCTGCTCAACCTTATCCATCAGTTGTTTACACACTTTTTGTACATTCCTTATATGTCACTTTGAGTATGTTTAACTGTGGGGTGGTTCTTGTTAAATAGTGTAGGTATAGGTTGATTAAAGTGTAGTCTAATGTGTGTGAATCTCATCAATTCATTTATGCTCTAGTTGATGTAACTGACTACATGTTCCATTTACTTTATCTAGCCCTTATGCTCATATCTAGATAAGTCCTAAATAAATATCTGAGTTCCCACATTACATGTTCACAAGGGTTGGAAAGTGGATTCCTAATGGATGTGAGCATGTCTTATTTGAGATTTCTCCACCCATTTTTCTTTTCTTTGGATAGAAAAGGTATGTTATGGTCTGTTAAAATGGTTTTAGGCCTTCCTATCATCATGAATTGGAGGGTGTCTAACACTTTGATTGTACAACTAGTATTAGCCTTATATATTGGGTAAGTAGAAAATACTTAAAAAAAAGAGTTTGTCAGCAAACAACAAGTATTTCTGTTTATTAAATGGGAAACTGTAGCCCATAATAATCTATCACTAGGATCTCATTTGATCTTTCAGGTATGATGGAATTTATGGTACTACTGTAATTTTGGCTCACAGGTTTGGCTTGAAAACACACTAGACAATTTCATAGTGACCTCAAGATTCTCTATACATTCTTGGCCAGTAGAACCAGGTTTTCATGGTATGTTCTGTTTTGTGAGCACTGTAGTGTTTTTACAAACAGTAAATATATTTTATGAGTGAGGTATAGAATGTTTAGGTATTACTATCCTCTATTCATTTGTGTCTATATTTACTCTATATAGTAAGACCTTGGTCTCTAGCTTAAAAAAAGATCTTTTGGCACATTCAAAACTTTCTCTCCTTTTACAAACTTTCATGATTGGGTTTAAATCTAGGTCCTTAAATTTATCTCAGGTAGGTTCTCTAAATCATTGTCTACATTAATATCAGTCATTATGTTGGCATTTGTAATGGAGACATTATCTACTCATAAGTGGTTTAGTTTGACCCACATGGGTTTTGACTAAACACATCAGCAACAAAGTTCTTGGCTTTCTTACAATATTGCACTGTGTAAGTGAATTCCTATAACTTCAAACTTCATATGATTAGATGAGTGTTGGTAAGGTAGCTGTGATTCAGGGATTTGAGGCTTTTGTGGTCAGTGATCAGTATCACCTCTGATCTGAGAAGCATTTGTCGAATTTCTTGGAAGGCCCACATAACTACTAGTGCTTTCTTCTCAGTAACCATGTAATTTGTTTCAGGACCCTTCAAAAGCCAGCTGATAAAGTAGAGGACTCCAGGTTGGCCATCCTCCTAGATCTAGGATAGAGTTACCCCTAATCCATAACCACTACTGTATGTTTGGACAATGAATAATTTATTAAAATCAGTGAAGACTAGTGCTTCCTTCTCAGTAACCATGTAATTTATTTCAGGACCCTTCAGGAGCCAGCTGATAAAGTAGAGGACTCCAGGTTGGCCATCCTCCTAGATCTGGGATAGAGTTACCCCTAATCCATAACCACTACTGTATGTTTGGATAATGAATGATTTATTAAAATTAGTGAAGACTGAAATTGTTTGATCTAAAAACCCTGTTGCTAACATTGTTTGCTCTAAGAACCCTATTTTAATATTTGCAAATGTATTGTTCTTTTCTTTGGTCCAATTTCATCTCTCATCTTTTCTAATGAGTTTTAGCAATGATGTCTGGTGCTTTGTTATGCAGTTCTGTCTTGCTGTTCTATTATGCACAGAATTGGCCCATCTTCAAATGGATGTCCTGGAACTTTCTCTGGACCTCATCTTGGAGCTTCTCTTGGTCTGTGTAAACCTCAACCCTAAAAGTCTCCTGGCTTCTGTACACCTCATCACACTTAAAGTTTAACTAATGATGCTACACTTGGAACTCCACAAATTGCCATTGGCATTGCACATCCTTCTCATCTATTTCCTATCTCATCTCTGCTAGTGCTTGCTTCATTTCATTGTTGTCTCTTATCCATGTTTTCCTTTAAATTCTCCATATTGATCATCCTATCATCCAAATTTCCTTCCATATTGCTTATGTTAGTGTTCAATCTTGATTACATGTTGTTCATATTATTGTTTGTATTCTGGTTCAACCTCACTTTCATTCTCTGGTTCATTTCCACAATCATTTGGAGCATTTGCTCTAGGGTCATCTTATTTCCTGCAGCCTGTATTACTTCAATTTTGGGTACTTGAGCCATCTCATCATCAAGTGCTCATTGAGTTTTGGGTGTTGCTTGATCTGTGACATGTGCCTGTAGATTAATCTCAATCATAGACCCCCACAGATATTTGGATCTGTGAAGACTTTTCCCACTGCTAATAGTAGCATCTTCCATCTCACTATTACTACTACTTTGTGAATTCTCATAATGTTTCATATTTCCACTTGATAATTGTTTTCCACTTCTGGTTATCATGAAACTTCCTTTCAGTAACTAAGTATAAAGTTATTTCTTCTTTTAGAGATGTAAAAAGATATATGTGTCATAGGACATTCTGCTGCTCCTAGCCATTCAGTGTTTATGTTTAATTTCTCTCAAATTTTTTTGTGTCTATGTTGTTTTTAATGCCTACTTTTTAGCCTGACCTTTTATTTTCCTAACTCACCTATTTTAATTTGATTAATCAATGAATTAATTAATTAATTAATTAATTATGGGTCTCATTTTATCGCTTCATTCTCATCAATTAACTTGCATTCGATGTTTCACTTGAGGTTTTTTTATCTACTTACTTAGAATTGGTTTAAGTTTAAGTCTCTCACACTTTTATGGTTGGGTGTATCAATTGTTTGCCATTTGGATAAATTCTCAGAGTTGTATACTGTGGAAAATTTGGCAAAAGAATAAGTTTAAAGAATTTTTTTAAATTTACCATTCTGACAGCTGAACCTTCTTAGAAACTTCCTGTTTATGCCCCTAAAGTTTGGGCACTAGATTGGTGGGATGGTGCTTTTTTATGATTCACTGAACTATCATTGCCTGTACCAAATGTGATGCACCAGGATTTTTACAATATAGAAAAGGGGAACACATCTCATTACAGTTGGACCTAGGATATTCTGGTAAGTTGCTGTCTATGACATGATGATGTACCTAGCCTATGATCATATCTACCTACAATGGGCCAGCTCTATGTTCACATATTAAATTTAGATACAATTTGGGCTAGTTCATCCATACCTCATCCTTCCTTTTGGCTCCATTATGCCTCAGTATTCAAATTCAGGAAAAAATGTGCCCTTGGCTCTATTCAGGGGTAAACTTACACTAGATATCAACTGTCACACCTCTATATAGATTCTAATTGATTTAAAGATCCATCGAAGCATATTATTGTATTATTACATAAGACTGACATGTGTGTATGTATATACTCAGTTATCTCTTTATCAATGAATGCATAAATGATTTTGATAAACTAGAGACCAGATATAAATCAAATTGATGTCTATTAAATAACAAAACAGAAAAAAATTTAAAACATTTTAAGCATGATAAAACAATATAATTGTGTGTGTCAAGGATGTATTTCTACCATATCAACAATTAAATGTGTTCACTAATCCAAACCCTTACCCATGGTCAAGATACATGCCATGGCACTAATTATTTACAAAGCAAATAAAAAAATTATTATTAAATTGACCACAAAGCCAACTAGCTAATTTACAATATTACACCAGTATATCTATAGTAGCCCCATTGTCCAATTCAAATCAGTGATATTCCATCTTTTTTGGGGACCCCTATCAATGTACATTGTCCAATTCAAATCGTTGATGTTCCATCTTCTCTGGGGACCTATCAATGTACAGTTCTCTAGGGTTAATAGGAAAAAACATTTGCACAAGAAGATCAGTCATTTATACTGAAAAAAATATAATATCAATGATTATTAGTTAACAACAAACAAAAAAAATTAACTCTATCCTGTAATAAGTGAATGTGCTTAATATAAAAATTATTTCAAAGATCATGTTAAGTCCGAAGGGAAATCTGTTCTAAACTTTATTTAATATAAATTTTAAAAAATGTTATCTAACTTAGTAATTTCCCCCACCCCTTCATTTTATTGTTTTCACTTATAATGGACTATTCTAAATTGTAGACATGTTCCCAAATGTGAAAATAAAACAAAAGCAGAATTTTTCATACATATATAAATATATACATAATAAAATTAAAACTTTTATTAGGTCATCTTCGTTAATGTCCATAAGTTTGGCAATAGTGTCTTTTATGGATACAGTCTATCTCTCTTCAGAACACTCCCCTTTGGTAAATTATTTATCACATGCTGGAATTTTTTGGTAACATGCTTGAAATAATATTATATCCATTTTCTGCAGTTGCTCTCCTCCTTGATTCATTTAGACATTTAGTATAGAACATTTGTTGTTTCTTTAGGCATTACACTGACAAGTAGACTGTCATTTTGCTTCCATGGTTACGACAGAAACACTTCAGTCCTATGGCACTGTTAATTTAGCCAGAATACATTGCACAGCAATTTCTAACTGATTTAACTTTTTTTGATTTGTTACATCTGGCACAGCAAATTGTGGGATATTGAATCATAAAACATTGACCCACTACATTATTAAGAGTTCTAATTTTTGTTGAACTCAAGAACATAAATTGAATCTCTTGGCTTCTATCTATTTAGTTTTAAACTCGGTCAACTTTTCAACTTTAATGCATAATAAAGGAAAATTAGTGGTAAACTAGTGAGAAGACTGCAATGTACTTATTGATTTTTTCATAACATGCTTTACAGTAAAGAAAAGATGTTATATTTTAGAAAAAAAATTTACTGGAATGGTTTGATAATAGTTGAAAAAATAATAATGATCATTGTGCTAAACACTTAAAATTCAATAAATCATGTTATATGACATTAAATAGTTATAATAAATTAAGTGTCTAATAATGGATACTTTTCTGTAAGAAACAAGAAGCATTCTTTTAAGTATTTATTTTTAAATCATGATTTTTTTACTATTTTGTATGTTACTAATAATCTTATATATCAACCAGTTGAGATAATAAGTTATCTATGCCTTTAGAAAACAAATTAAAGTTGTCTTAATTATTATATATTTATTTATAAGTTCTTTAATACATATAAAATAAATATTTTCTTATGTTAGTGAAAAATTACAACAATTTGCAATATTACTTTCAATATTGTTTTTTTCATTCTCTTAAAGAAAAGAGTTCATCATTAGGCACAGTATAAATATATAAATATTAAACAGCAATGATAAATTATCACTAACATAATGTCTTTGGCCAAATCTTAAAAATTAATAAAACTCTAAGTATATATGTTTATATTTATTTGTTTGATTTTTATATTTATGTTTAAGTGACTCCCATTATTCAATATCTGGTTAGTAGAAGTGATATGTGGATTCTGGTTTTTAATAAAGAAACTCTGCAACATTCCTAAATAATATTTTCTATTAAAAAAATGATGGAGAGATTCAGTTGAAATATTGATATAGTACTAATATTGACACCAAGCACATGTATCTATAGATAAATACAATGTATACATATATACATCTTTTTTTCTGTAAAAAATCTTCATTTTAATATACACAAATTAAAAGACAGATGTTACATTTAGAGATTTTAAATAATAAAGCAAAAACATCTTAATTTATACTTAAACATGGTTAAAACAAAAACAATGATTAAAAAAAGTAAGAATATGACTATAATCATAATCAGAATTTGAAAAATAAAGTCATTAAGATACTAACCAAATAAAATGTACTGGTCATGTGTATATTTATTTGTATATTATATGGTTGTAAAACATAGATGATGACTAAACATTTGAAATAAATCTTAGCATTTGAAATAAAATGTACTAAAAATTATTGAATAAATACCAAAAATTTTCAATGAGAAATCATAAAAAATATAAATTGTAGAGATGTTTTGCTGATGCACTTATAGATAAGACTTTACAATTTGTTCACCTATGTATATTGGAATTAATAGTGATTAGGGTTTTTAATATCATACATGGTACTAATAAAATGGTCTTTTAGAGTATGGGCAAGTAATGTTACAGAATAGTGTGGAGCAAGTGCACATTTACCCAATATTTTTCAAGGGATAGAGATAAAATTGGTAAATGTTAGTGCTACATTCATGGTTTTTATATAGAAAGTAAAAAATAATGGTTAATTATTACAAAACAATCAATTGCTTGAAAGCTGAAACTTTTATAAAGTTTTTCAAGTTTATAAATATTTTTCTCTAATTTTATGTTAAAACATGATTAGATATATTGAATGGGGGGGAAATGATTAATATTTGATAACATAATAACTAGGCAATAGTGTTTTACTTCAATTTTGTAAATAAATATTAATTTAAATGATTGTCTGAATATTTTTGATGATAGTATATTCATGTAGTTATATAATGGAATATTTCAATCTCTATTTGAATTATTAAATACTTTTAGAAAAATTGAAAATTTATTTATATAAAAAGATTATATAAATAGTCCAATATATAATCTTTTCTTAAACATATTATTCAACTTATATACTGTAACAGTCAAGTTTGTACATTCGCGTAACAGAATTCAGAATCCAAGCGAAAGAGACCGAAGCTGACCAGACTAGGACTGTAACATCCCGAGTCCGACCGCACTTCAACTCGTAAACCAGGATTCCAAGACTCACGATCTTACGAATGACCACCTTGAAATTACACGTAGTATATCTCTTTCCACACGGCCGACATAGGTCACGGAGAAGCAATGAGACTCTGATAATTAAAAGAAAGGTTCTTAATTGACTAAAATATCACTAATTTAATTTAACTTAATGCATAGTTTTCACATATATAGACTATAAAGGATAATTAGAATTGGATTGAATTAAATCAATAACGAGACAGAGAACGAAATACATTAAATTAATTATATATTTATTTACAACTCATAGCTATATATCACTTATTTACAATAGTATTCAGCGTAGAATGTACAAACATTTGGTAATTCAAAATCACTTCACATAAGTAATCATTAAATTTCATAGATGAGTTTAACATGTGCCCATCTTAGGAATTGTTTACAATTGATACATAATTAATCACTACGTTATGTCTATAAATCTCGATAAGCCAAATCCTATTACATTTGTGGCTGGTATATAAATAATTATATTAAACTTTGATCATGGATTTATTTACTAAAATACCCAATATACTTTAATAACGAGCGCATAAACCAGCTCAAGTAATGATCGATCGAACATGGCTTTCGAGAGAAAATTTCAGAATGCTGAAAGCGTTATATAAAGGTGGGAGAGTTGGCTGCATAAGATTTTACCAATGCGCTATGGCACAGGTAAACAATAATAGGAAAAGTCGCTCTGCGGATGGATGAAATAACTTCAGGGTTCTTGCGACAAACGCCGGTACCCTGTAACCGATCGCAATGCTGCGTGAAAAGGAACATTGTGTTCAGGAATGGCGGGGTCTTACGTGCTAACCTGGCCTTGGCTCAGGCTTCGCTACTGCTCTACCCTATAAGAGAAGATGTGCTGGCAACGCCGTGGCTCCATCTTAAGATACGTATATTACGTATAGCAGCAAAACGAGAATAATTTTATAAAATAAGATCACATCCGCCAAGCAAAGAATAGTATATTTCATACTATGAAATACGAGTTAATAGCATATTAGCTCTATCAAATTGGGACCAACTCTTGCGTAGCCTGATAATAAATGTCTATGCTACTAAAGGGAATATTATTACATCTGTACTTTGACATGTTCGATCTATTAAGTTACTTATAGATAATAAATATTTAAGGAGGGAAAGTATATTTCTATGGACTTAAGAATTTAAATGTCAAATATACTTATAAATACGATCAATGTTAAATTTAATTCTAAATAAACTTATAAGGTTAAGTTTTTAACTGGTTGATTATAAAAGAGCCACATTTCACATATTAAATCATTTAAATAAAAAAAATAGGATTTCGAAACAGCGCAGAAAGTTGACGCTATAAATAAATTACGCGAAGATTTTCAAATAATATCTTCTTAAAACATAAAAATAAGTGCCTACTGTTTTGAAATATTGGCATATAAAATATAATAAGCATTTAAAATAAACAAAGAAATATAGACACAACCGCAGTGATATAACTTTAAACTAAACACATAATGCACTTTAAATGAAAGGAAAATATAAATAAGTCAGATTATTTAAACTTTAACACATTAAATTTTGATAGCAATTGACATATTAAACTATTAAATGGATTTTAGTTTTGATTACATTTAGCTTTTCTTATTTTAAAAGGAAAGTTAGCTAACTTAGATAGATATTATTACATTTAGAATTACACAGAATTACACAGAGCTCTGCGGTTTGAAAAATAAAACGGTACCGGTATGATTTATCTGCAAGTTCTTGGCTGTTGGTTTGGTTTAGTTTGACTGGGCGGCATCATCTTTCCCATTATGTTAGGCTCGTCTCTTCTAGCGGCATGATGGTGGTTTAGGCATTTCGACGAGAGAAACCCCGTTCTCCCGCGGAGTAACAGCAACAAGATGCCCGCTTTTAGCCGGACATGTTCAAATTAACAATTGTGAATACTGGCTACAACTCTCACTAACAATATGGCTGTCTTTCTCTTGTTAAAAATACAGAGTATTTATATGTTTTCCTTATCGGAATCTCCCGCCTCAAGACTCACCAAACTCAGGAATTTAATTAAGTGTTTTTCAATTTATAATTCAGATCTTAGATAACTTATGTTAGAAACATTCCATAAGCTATTATTATAATTAAGATTTTTCGTTGCAAACAATTGTCCAATTTAGATTTTAAAATAACTTAAATCTTATCTAAGGGGGTTTTAATTAGTAAATTTTTAACTAGTTTTACTTTTTACGAATTCCAGGTGTGGTCGTTAATGACACTTGTTTACAACCAAAAATCTTTTAATTACTTGACCAGCTTTTATTTTTAATCTTACATAGAAACTCTTTCTATTTAAAAACAACCTTTTAACATTTTTTTAAAACGAAAACATTTTTATCATATTTATTAAAAATAATTTACAAATATATTTTGATATAGCTTTTAAATATATTTTCGAGAAACTTTTCCCTGAAATATACTTAAAACAAGAAATCTTTTAACAATTTTTTAAAGAAACATTTACTAGTATTTTTAGATAACGGCTTTTACATATTTTAAATCATATCTTTCTTCTATATAGCACAGATTATATATCCACATACGAAATTACAATATTAAACAACAAAATTAATAATTTACTCTTAACTTAAATAATATAATAACCATTTTTAGAAATCTTAAATAACTTTAGTACGCTATAATTTTACTAATCCTATCTAATTATAGCGTTCGTTCGCACGTAAATATATAATACTGTTTATACAGACATGAACGAATTTTATATTTATTAACATTTAAATAGGTTCGAACTTAGCACAGATGAGAGTGTCATTAGGTTTGATGGTGAAACGGAAAGGGATTGGAGATTTCCGTTTCAATACATATATATTGTATATTTCAAAAGAGAATTTTTTTTAATAATCTTAATGTAAAAAAGTATATATAAATTATCTCTTTACTTAAAAAACCTATGATAATATATTGTGACATATTTTTATCTATACATAATAATTGTCTTAGTCGAAAAATTAAAAAATTACAAATAAATTAATATCTCCTTTTTTAGTTATTGTAGACTTACAAAGATTTATATTTCTTTACTAAGCTTAAATTTATGAAATTTACATTGCTTAGAATTATTATCGTCCAAAAAATCTGATTTCTTATTCTTTAAAGAGAATAAATTAAAAACCTAATATTTTATATACTCTTATTCAACAGGAATCTACCTCTATATCTCCAATTACACATGCAAATATATTATAAATGTTTGTTTCTTATTGCACAAATATGGTTCCAATGACAGTTATAAGTCACATTGGAGTTTATTAATCTTTATAGGGAAGTCATATTTATCCTTTTTTTTAAATGAAGGAACAAAAAAAGTTGGAAATTTAATTTGAAAAACTGTTTTTCTTGTGATGAAATCAATCTTGTTAAATAGAGTTCCTTTACCAAATGAAATAATTAATTTTATGCAGTTTATATTAATTAATAGATAGGATAATATTTTTATTTGTTTTTAAAATAAACTAAAATATAATTTTTTTTAAAAAAAATTGTTTCCTCTTGTTTATATTTGATAGAGTAAAAATATTTTGTACACGAGTTAATTTTTTTTTATCTGTTTCTGAATTGCAAAGTTTATAAATCTTTTACAATTTTATATACAAACTTGGTACATATAGAACTGTATCCAATTTACATATGTTATTCATAATATTGTAGCCATATTAAAGAAAAGCTTCATGTATATTGTGTATTTGCTGTCAATTAATTGAAAATAACTATTTGATTCACAGTTAACAGCATGTAGGTGTTTATTCAACATTTAGTGTGATTTTAATTCATAGTCAGAGATAGGTGATTTAGTCTCTTTGTTTATATATAATTCCAGTTATGTTTAGTTACTTTTAAAATTAACTTTTATTAGATCTTTAAATTGGTTATAAATTTAACATATTGAACAGTTTGAGAATAAAATAATTAGCTAACAATATGCATAGATATTGCAAGATTTATGTGATTTTCCATTTAATTGTAATACATAGACAAATAGAAAATAGAATTGTATAGATGTTCATAGTAATAATTATAAATATATTAGAAAAACACTCCCGATACATACCTATACGATGTGTCATTGATATTCTTAATATATATCCTTCAGTTAATAGTTTAGTATTACAAAGGAGAGAGATGAGTAATAGGGCTCCATTCTGCATGGTGTACATCAGGGGGAGTAGGTGCCTTATCTCTGTTTTTGATTTTAGATATCTGATTGTAAAACAGGAATTGCAATTTCTTGGATATAGAGTTAAAACAAAAATGACATCTCAGTACCCAAAGAATGAACATGATGAAAATTGTTATTCTAATGAAGAAAATATGTTAGTCTTCATATTATCTATGAGATTGATGATTGATGAAATATGTGATTTAGTGATTGATTCAATATAATTTTTATATACAAGAAGGACTGGACATTGAAATAAAAAATGATGAATTTTTTTTTTTTTTTTGGTTTATGACAGAGTGAGCAGATAAGATCAATGTGACCATATATCACTCAATAATTTGAGCAATGTTTAATTAAAGTTTGCATGTAAATATTTATACATGCTACTGACAAACAATTGAACTTACAATATTGCTTGATACTACTTTCAGTTTGGTAAATATTTAACTTTGTTTATTGATTAACATGCAATACAAAAGTGTTTTTTTTTATATTTATTTTAGTATTAGTAGATTTACAAGTTTCTTTATTCAATTTAAAAAAAATAATTATTTAATATTTAGCAAAATAAAAATGTTTTAAATGTAATCTAAAATTATGAAAATTTAACAATGAGAATTGCTAAAAAAAAAAATGTTCCGATAAATAATATTAGTATCAAAGTGCCAAAAAAATGTTTTGTTTTTTTTTAAATTGAATTCTTGTTCTAGTCCCATGTGCAGTAATTTTAATTGTTGTAGTTTGTTTCAATCGGCTTTAAAAAATTTAATTATTCAATATTTATGAGAGGAAAAACCGTCTATATAAAAGCATTTTTATTCATTTAAATTCTAGTTCTTTTATTAATTAAATAAACTTTTGAATTAAGGAATGATATAAAAATGTATTCTGTGATTCAAATTATCCTCATGATCTATAATTTTAAATTAAAATCAGTGACAACTCTTAAAAACACTTATTAATTTTTTCAGTTTAAAACATTTTTATATTTATTTTAAGCAACTGCCCAGAGTTTCAAATTGATGATTTTACAAAAATATAATGCAGATTTTAGGCTAAAGGTGTTTTTTTAATACTTTAATTACTTTAGTGAAATAAAAAAGATAGTAAAAAAAATTGAAGTTGTTTATTACATCTTACAAAATGTATCATGTCATCTATAACTGTATGCAACAGTTTAAATAGCAAAGAAATAAATTATCTTGCTGCAATATTTTTTCTAATTAATGAAAGATAATGCAAAAACGAAATAAAATAAAAAATTATCTGTCAATCTGTTTGCTTAGAACTTTCTAAAAAATAAAATTTAATTTCCTTTCCTTTTTTTTTTCTATTCTTTAAAATATGCTATATGCTATAAATAGTTTTGTTTGACAGCCCAACAAACATAAAAGAAATGTCTTTCATGTTGTAAATAATTTTAATCAGTTTTCATTTTTTGAAGTTCATTGATCTCCTACTACATATGTAAAAAATTTTATTGATGAGTTTACAGATTTATGATAAAAACTGTATTTAAATATCATTGTAAATACTAAAAATTTTCAATTTACTTTATCAAATATAGAGCATTTTTCATATTTGAGCATTTCTACAATTGAATTTATTTTTGCTTGCAAATGGAAAAAAAATATTAACAGATATAATATTTTTAAAAGAGAGAACATTTATAGAAAAAGAAAAGTATAATCTTATAATTTTGAAAATAAAATTAGATGACCATTAGCTAAAGATCTAGAAAGAAGGGGTTGAAGCAGTTACTAACATCTGTAGTTTCACAAACATTTTTACACTTTATAATGCTAAAATAATTTACTTAGAGATACTCAGAATTGTCATATTTATTTATGACGTATTGATAAAAGAGGCAGGATTAATTCCTCTTTGATTGAAAGGGATAGAAAGAGTGTATTGGGAAATATGGTGGTTAATACAGATTATTATACTAAAACAGTCAGGGCCACCATATGCAGGTATGAAGTTGGGTAGGACAATAAGGCTCTTTATTACAGGGGTGCCAAGATGCCAAGATAATGAAATTTATATTCAAATGAAAATGTTTACATTTTCAAATAACTTCATTGTTAGAAATACATTCTGAAAGTAAATATTTTTTGTTTAAATATGAGTGAATTACTTCTTTACTTAAACTTATTTTGACAATTGTTTGAATCTTAAATTTCCAGGCTCGAACTTAAAATATAATATATATATATATATATATATTCTTATCATTGCAATAATTAATAAAATTTACATGTAAATTTGTAGATTTCTGAATCACTTCATTGTTAAAAACAAATTCTTTTTTATTTAAATATAAGTAGAATATGTTTCTACCTTCATTTTTTTTAATACTTTTTTACATGTTGTGACAATTGCCCAAGCTTCAAAATACATTTATATTTTATAATTACTATATATATGTGCTCTGCACACATATAATGAAGCTATTAAACATAAGTAAAATTATCAACAGCCAAAAGCCTTATTAATAAACTATCAAGTGACTTTGAAATCACTTTCCATTCACCTCCTAACACCAAAGACAGGATCAAACCTAAACTCACCCCTCAAGTTGTGTACAAAATCACCTGCCCCCAAAGAAATTGCATGGCAACATACTATGGAGAAACTAAAACTAACATTGCCACCAGAGTAGCTCAACATAGATACCTCTATAACAGAACCAAAACAAAGCTTGAAGGCAGTTCAGTTTTTGTTGAGCATGAGAGAGCCACTGGCCATGCTTTTCTACCTACCACAGCCAGTGTCGTTTGCTCTAAAATAAATGATATTAAATGCAAAGTTAGGGAAGCTTACTACATTGTAAGTGACCCAGCAGCAATTAATAAAAGAGAGGCCTGCTTTTCTTTGTTTCAAAAATGGTCTATGTAGCATCTTCATATGAATTTGCATAAATTTGCATTAACATTACAGTTCTTAACCAAATACAAGTCGCCATGAATATGGGACTATAAACTGTCCTTAAAGTGCTTGGTGGTAACTTTTGATAATTTTACTTATGTTCAATATCTTCATTGTCTGTGCACAGAGCACATATATGAAGTAAAGCCTTAACTATTCTATCATTACATAAAAGTGAACAGTTTGTTGCCCTTTTCTTGCTATAATTAATCAAATTTATATGTAAATAAAAATGTTTAAATTTCCCAATCACTTATATTTAAATATCCTAATTTATACAAATATAACAAGTTACTATTAATCCTTTATTTAAAAATAAAACATATTTTAAAAATGTTGTCTCATTATAATAGTAGTAATTATTCATGTGATCAAATTAAGTTTATCAATGATGTTTTAGATGGTTCATATATCTTATTCTGGTTAGAGTAGTGATAAGTGTTTTACTCTTGAATGTGGGGTCCTAGGATCAATTCTGTTGCTATCTTGTGTTAACTATTTTTAATAGCGATGTTAACTTTCTTTCTTTTTATTATGCCATATTATCTTTTGCACATTTTATTAAATAGCTTTTTCTATATTTAATAATGATGTTAACTTCTTATTTTTAAATGCAGTGTCAGCTTTTTATTTGTTTTCTACCTAAAAACTTGTAATTGATCCAGAATCCACACTATGATGCAAATCTAAGAAAAACAGGATGAGTAAAAAACATAGTTTTGAAAAATATATTATTGTATGCCAAAATATTTAATTCGTAACAAATTTCATGATATAATCTACAAATATAAAAAAATAAAATGCATGGGGTTTTAATTGCTTTTAAAAATTTATTGAATAAACAATCAAGTATGAACATTTAAAATTCTTCCCTTAAATAAATCCTGGCTAAATCCCTAATTGTCAAACTACAAAAAAACCAATATATATGTAATATGATTTAGTTATTAATAGGCATTAAAAAAATTAAATACCGTAATAAAGTAGTGTATTTTATTATGGAACAAAAACAAGAGACTATTTTTATTAATAAAAAATGTAAACAAGTTTTATGAGAAGGGTTGAATTTTTAAAACATGTATTTTTATTAAGTCGTTGCTAAAAACAATTTTTTAAAAAGATATTGCACGCATTTCATTAACCTGGTGTAATTGTAACACTTATACAACTTCCTTACAACCACTCGATTGAGAAAGTGCTAACAAAATTTTTTATCGCTACTAATGGAAAAATCCAATTGTTTGATAGTTTATCGTTAAATAAAAAAAAACTGCAAAGTGTGGTATAATGGCTTCTAAAAATTTATCAAATAAACAATGTAAGTGTGAAAATTTCTTCCCTTAAATACTTGTAAGATAAATCCTTAAAATCTCTATATACCGGATTATATCATGTGACTATTTTTTTAAAAGTAAAATAATAGACATATAAAAATAAAATTCTATTATTGAGATTCCAAATGACAGAAAGTAAAAAACAAGAGTTTTGTTGGAATCGATCTAGTTAAAATATATCATATTACAGCCACTAAAGTCAGGAGAATTAATATGTAAATAAAAAGATAAAAATGTAATATATTTATAATTTTTTAATACTCTATTGTGTGTTTTTTTAAACAAAATTATATAGAATTCATAGTTTTAATTAACTAATTTTATTTTATGTGGGGGGGGGGATCTTTTTCACATGATAAAAACATTTAGATATTTAAAAAGATAAATTATTTTACATGCAAATGTACACATATTAAAATTGCACAAATTGGTACTTCTAATATATAAACAATTGCTTATTTATTATAAATATGATTGTGTGTAATTTTATTGAATTAATATTTAAGAAAACTAAATAGAATACTTATAATGTAAAAAAAAAATTCTTCTTTGTTTTATTGCGAACCTGTTAATATCATCTTAATTTTATTATTTTTTGCATAAAATGCTAATGAAGAACTCAATTCACATTAACATGATCAGAACATTCTAAAACATTTAGGTAAACAATGTAATTGAAAAATCTGCATTAATGCATATTAGTATACACGTTTGTAATACTTCAGATATAATATTCATTGTAGGACTTATAAATTAAAGAGGCAATAAAATGAAATATAATTTCATTTAGCATGTGATAAAATATTTTATTTTTGCATAAAACATAGATCGAGCAGATCCAGGTTCTTGATAAATGTGAGATCATGTGCCATGGCAATGCACTCAGGCCAACTCTTCATGTGACTGGGGACATTGAAATTTATCTTGCATGAAGGCACTTCGCACCCATGTATCAGGCCTGAGAACAGTTATTAAAAAGCATATTCAAGGGAGACTGAATTAAGTAATAAATTACAAGTTTTGGGTCTCAATAGTTTACTGGATCTCCTGTTTCAAACAAATTTAATTATTAAAAATTTCAGAGTAAAACAACGGATGTACGAATCACTATCCATATATATATATATATTGTAACGGGATGGAGTGGGTGATATAGTAAGATAAAATTGAACTTGGGTGATGGCAAAATCATCATCACTTCCAGTCAATTCAAAATTTAAAATATTAATAATTTAAAATATAAGTAAATATTTAAAGATATAAGAGTATGAGATTAGAGAATCTCTGAGAACATTGAGAGATCAGAAGCTAACTCAGAAGAGCAACTATAATAATTAATCATCAACCAGCATTATGAATAAAAGTAAGTATGAGTACTCAAGAGAAATAATCACTCATCATAAATGATCCACAATATAATACATCAGTACAGTAAATCAACAGTCAACATTGTGACTGGATTGGAAAAGGGTCTTCTGTAGACCAGGCTAACTTCTGAGCCTTTGCCAGCTTGGACAATTATTTAAATATAACTTGGATGCACCAGTTTAGTGCCCATTCATTAAAATACATAAGAATCAAAAATCAATACAATAATGCTGGGACATTTAAAACATGCTAATCATCATCAATGCTCAGGCCACTTGTACTGGCCAACTATAAACTTAAATTTTTAATAAGACTAAAGTAAAATAATAAAAAAAATAGTGCATGAGCTTTAAAGGGTATCCTCTTTTGCGCCAACCAGGATAATGATTGATCATCACTGGATGCCCAAAGCACTAAACACATCCCCATTTATCCATGTCCGAAATCTAGCTCAGAGAACATGGGCTCTATTACTGTATGTGAACAAGAGATGATGGAATACAATTTTTAACAATTAAATATAAGTTTATTAATAACAACAAAAAATAAATAAATAAATGATTAAGGTCTTATGAGGGTTCTGATTTTGAAAGATACACAATAATAAAGTCATCCCTCTGTAATTTACAAGATTACTACAAAATTCAAGTTTTCACATTAATTTACATAATTCCTATTCAAAATTTAAATTGTTACATTGATTTACAAAATTAAAATTTACAATCCAAGTTATTACTATGGTTTACATATATAGGTGCACAGATGCGCGATTTATAATATACAATTAATCAATTTCAATTGACATTCAATAACAACAAAAAATGATTAAATTTTACATATGTGTTATAATTGATAATGTACGCACATATACTGAAACAGTTACATCTGTTTCACCTATTATCTTCGATAATAGTATATATTTGTTGTACTCAGATGGTGTGTATTTCTTAAAATTTTAAAAACTTTGTGCTTATAATATAGCAGGGTATGTGCGTATATAATCATCCTATTAATATAAAATTACAGTCTCAAATATTTATATACGAGCATATTCTGTTAGATTTGTTAAAACTGAAATAAACATAACTGTATAATTAAAATTTATCTATATAACAGCATAATAAGTTAAATTTATAATATTACTTATTTTTCAATATTCTTTCTCAATAATTATTTAAGTCAGTATTTATTTTAAATAATATCCAAGTATTCAATTCTTTTGTTTGCTTAAAATTACAAGCAGAAAGTTTTCATTCTAAAAATAAAATCTTTGACTAAAATTTGACCTATTTAAAAATTATAACCAAGACCAATTATAATATTCAGTCAGGCATAAATCTATACAAAAAGCTTTACAAATTGCTTGTGACCATTCTCTTGAAAATATATCTTTTAACCATGATGTCAATTAAAACAATAGAGTCTTACCAAGTCCAGATTTAGATATACTTAATATTTTTACTAACTGGATATTTGGTTAAAGGCTAGTTTGAACTAGTCATCAGGTGATGTGGCATGACTCAAAGTAGGAGGTTACTACTGTCTAAAATATAGGATAAAAAGGGGCCCAAATAGCCACCAAAACCTCTTCCATCCATCTATCATCATCTGTGTTAAGTTTTCCTGTTGCTGTGAAAATTGTGCTTGCTGCTGAAATTATTTCCGGAGACCAGAGCTGAAGTTAAATAAGAAAACTGTTCCTGCCATTTAAAAAAGCTAAATCTTAAAAAGCTACCATCAAAGCTGCTCCAAAGATGACAGTGGGCTAGAGACAAAAAGACAGCCGTTTGCTCTTCCATGAGCAGCTACCGAGGAGAGAAAACCTCCACCATGCCCATCGCAGTAAGAAAGAAGCTGTACCTGAGAGACCAGAGAGTTCCTGACCAGAGAAATGGGGAAAGCTGCCGCAGAGATAAATTTGCGAAGCTACATCCAGACTAAAACCTAAGAGAAGCCCAGCCTGACTGAATATAAAGAGAAGCGTAATGAACCATGCCGTAAAGACTTTCCGGTAAATCCTTTCTACCAAATATTAAATTTCATAACTAAAACGTATTCTAAATGAAAGCTAGCTAACTAAATCACATAATTAATTATCTTTTCTAAATATTCAACTAAAATGTTTATCTTAAAATGTTTATCTTAAATTTGTTTAAATCTTAGAACACTATCCTAATTCTTGCTTGATCATTAATAATTTTAAATAATCCTAAACATCTAGTTTCTATAAAACCATACAAGAAATTCATTTCTAAATTATAAATCTTATTGATTGTTTATGCAATTTATTCTTATGTCATCTATCTGTAGTTTTAAGTTCATGGTTATTGATTTATGCTGTGTTTTTATCAGAATGGAGTCTTGTGTGTTAATAAATTATCGGGGGGAGAGGAGTGAGTAACCACTTTTAGTATATCAGAATATTGCGATATAAAGAATATAGCCAAAACTCCTTTCTGAAATAAAACTTATTTGTGCTAGAGTGAATCGGTTTTATAATGTCCGAACAAGTTATTTAAAATCTTTTGCTAAAGTTATTTAAAAATGTATATTTGCGTATATTATTTAAAACGCATCTTTTTCTCAAGTTATTGAAAATGAAAATGTTTTTGCTAAAGTTATTTAAAATGTATATTTAGCATCTATTATTTAAAACGCATCTTTTCTCAAGTTAGATAAATGAAAATGTTTACGAAAGTTAGTTAAAACGTATATATTGCGTATTTTATTTAAAACGCAAATTTTGCCCAGATTAGTTAAGAATTATATTTGCGTAAGTGATTTAAAATGTATTTTTCCAGCTATTTGAAAAGGTATATTACGCAAGCTATTTAAAATGTAGGTTTGCATTCACTATTCAAAACATTTTGCATTATTAGTAAGGTCTATTTTGACGAACTATTTAGTATGAGTAATTTATTTAAAAATCAATAATTTGCGTGAGCTATTTATAACTCATATTTTATTATTTAAAAATCAGTTTGATATTAGATGTAGGTTATACTACATATAATTAATGTTCCCAGTTCTAAAAATCTTAAGTTTGCTATAACTCCGTTTAATTAAGGAATAAATAGTTATGCAGAAAAACCTTAAATCAGATTCTCATTATCTCCTTTATCATATAATTTAATAAACTCCTTTATGAACTAACCGGTGGTAGTAGCACTGAAGAAGCTAAGATTTTGGCATAATTAATTTATAAAATATTACTTTAGTGTTGCGAATGTATTGCTAATTTGCATAAATATGCATATCTACTTGCTATGTCTATAATGGCCCACCTCAAGATTGTTCCACGTCCAGTCACGCCTCGAACATTTAGGCAACTGTGACAGTTCTTCGTATTTCATCAAGTCATGCCTCGAAAGTTTAGGCAAATGTGACAATTATTCGTATATAACGAAACCAAAGTGTTTCCAAAGGGCTCATAAGCCAATTCTGTTCTTAATAAAAAGGCCTCTTCCATTATAGCAAGCAGATCGGTTAGGGAATTGTTTGCTAGGTAATAAACCCCATTAACAATGCATTCGAGTCGCATTTATCTGATACCATAGTTTATAAATGCCCCAGAATCTGACGTTCAACTGCCACCACATTTCAGTTCCATTTCCCTAGAAAGTGATTTCGACTTTGATCCGATCTAGAATCAGATTTAATGTGTTTAACTGTATAACAATTATATATCATGCAAATGTCTCTATAATATGATTTTGAATATATTTATAATATTAGCTTAAACTTAGTATTAATAATATAATCCTAAACTAAATAATAACTTAATAATAATATAATCTCTATCATTTATCAATAAATCAATCACTCTAGCTAACTATAACCGATTTCAAATATAAAACACGGTGTGAATTAGAACATGAAAGATGACATAAGCTTATTAAAAGTCTATTGCTTTGTAATATTATTTTATAACCTAGAGAATCCACTCATTGCTTTGGATATTATTTTATAACCTAGAGAATCCACTCATTGCTTTGGATATTATTTGATAACCTAAAGAATCCATGCATTGCTCTGTAATATTATGTTATATCCTAGAGAATCCTCTCATTGCTTTGTAATATTATTTTATAACCCTGAGAATCCACTCAATGCTTTGTAATATTTTATAACCCTGAGAATCCACTCAATGTTTTGTAATATTATTTTATAACCCTGAGAATCCACTCATTTCTTTGTAATATTGTTTGATAACCCTGAGAATCCACTCATTGCTTTGTGATATTATTTTATAACCCTGAGAATACACTCACCTGCATGTGAACTAGCTATACACCAGTTACTATGCTTTAGTATTTATTAAATGTTATATTAAATTTATGAAATATAAATTTGTCTCAGTCTCATTACTTGCTCATTATCTTATGAATCTCTGATTAAGTCATATAATAGAATATGTAATAGGGGGGAATGGCTCATGTTTTACTGCTTTGCTATTTGCTGGAACATGATTAAAGAGATATTGAGTGTAACCTCAGGCATGTCATTCATGATGGGTTGACTTGGAAGCACAAGTGAGGGAGTTAAGGTATGATCAGACGTAGGGTATTACTATCCTGACTTGGTCAGCTTTTGGTTCTCTGGCTTGGACTCTCAGTCTGTTGAGCAAATGTACAAACCTGACCGTTACATAGGTATATTTTTTTCCCCGGAGTTAGTGACCCAACATGTGGCTTAGACTAAGTATACAACCCTGAGTAGAGTATTATAATTTTTCATTCCAAATATCATTGCAGTATGACAAAAATATGTATAAATTAAGCAAAACAACCCATAATCTAGTATTAAAATTGATAAATAATTGAGTTTGTAAATAATTTAAATAAATTGGTGATTCAGAAGGGGATGAGCAAGAGAATGATCAAGCAAGGAAAAGAAATACACAAATGATCAGGCAAGAAAAAAAATACACGCGTACTGAAAAAAAAAGTTGTATATTTTAAGGGAGAAACCACAGGTGGCAAGACAGAAGTTGGGTGAGTCTGAAAATTTAATTTATTAATTACATGTGCTTATTATATATTTAATTATATAAATGTATCAGGTGGCAAGTAGCAAAAAGGAAAATGGGCAAAGAACCGGAGTGATTGAGGTAATTATGGGTAGTCAGTTCTGGAGGAGTAGACGTCGAGTCAGCTGTCAGACATAAAAATAAAAGCAGATAAAAGATAATAATACTAAAATATATATAGAAAATAAAAATAAAATGGAAGGAGAAAGAAAAGAAGAGGGAAAAGAGGAACAAGAGGAGCAGATAAAAAATGAAGTAGGAAGTGAAGATAAGAGAATGATGGTGAAAATGTTTAAATGAAAGATAGAGGAAAAAAGAAGAGATAGAGAAAAAAGGGGAAAAGACTGGGCTGAAAGGAAAGAAAAAGAAAAGAAAGTGAGAGAAGAAAAAGAAAGGGGTGATAGAGAAAAGCGGCAAAAAGATAAGGCTAAAAAGGGAGATGGAAAAGAAAGAGAGGAAAAAGAAAGGAGAGATATAGAAGAAAGGGAAGAAAAGGAAAGGAGAGATAGAGAAGAAAGAGAAGAAAAAGCGAGGAGAGATAGAGAGGAAGAATGGATAAGAGAGGGAGAGAAGATGCTTTGTGATATAGGGCAAATATTAGACAGAGATAAGGCTGAAAGGGAAGAAAAAGAAAGAGAGTTAGAGAAAATGAATAAAGGGAATGCAGAAGGAAGAATAGATATACTACAGGAGATACAGGGGCTGCAGGAGAGAGTAGATAGGGTAGAAAAGGAGCAGAAAGAGATAGCATGGGTAGGAGATAGGGAATTAGCACCAAAAAGAATAAAATTAGATAGTGAAGACAAGGGGGAAGCTGAAGATCGGAACATACAAAGAAAAGAAGCAGAGGATAGGATAGTACAAAGGGAAGTCAGAGTGGAAGATAGAGGTTCAGCAGAGACAGAAGTAAAGGTGGAGAAAATAGTGAGGATAATAAACCAAGAAAGTGGGCAGAGCAATACAAGACCCAGAAAAGAAGAGCATCTTAGGGAAGAGGTGAACAAAGAAAGTATGAAGGGAGTCATGATGGAGCAACAATAGCTTCAATACATTCTAAACTCAATAGAGAACCCAAAGTCAAACCCTTGGGAGAAAATAAAAAGGTTGGATGGTATCACTTTAAGGGACCTCATAGTGCATAGTATAAATAAGACTGAGCACACAGAATTTCCACCCTGGAAACTTCATTTTGATAATAGTGGCCCATCCACCATTCCCATAGCATTAAGATTAAAGAATGAAACAGGGGACCACTGGGAAGAAGAACAGGCTCGAATACACCTAAAATGGGCAGCAGAGTGTAGGGGAAAAAACGAAAACCGATTTATAAATTCAAAGTAAAGGATATGGTTTGGTGGAGAGATAAACTTACAAGTAGCATACCCTTATCCAAGTACCGAAAATTTTACCCACTCTACAAAGGGACAGACCAGATAAATGAAAGCTGGAGAAAATTACTTTTAAATTACATAAAGTCTAATACAATGAGTTTGAAAACATGCTTATTAAATGTACCAGATTAGAAGTTCTCATGGAGCAAGGTGTAGGGAAATTATATTTAGGTTCTTTTAGTTTAGCGGATAATTAATTAGTTTTACCTATTTAACCGTACTTACTTATTTAATCATATTTTACAACCTATAGTAATTAGTATTATTCATTTATATAGAGCGAGAGTAATTAGAATTATTAATTTAATCATTTAGTCATTTGTAATATATAGTAATAAAAAGATAAGCAGTAGAATTGGGTTACCTTATTTATTCCCTTTATAATCATATTTAATCTTATCTACTAAAAATAAAAATTATATAGCGTGAAAATAATCAAATTTTATTATCTTAACTAATCATATTTATATATTTCATAATTATGCTACTTAATTATATTCAAATATGCTGGAGCAGGGGGTGGGCGTATTAGCTGCTTGCATGACCAGAAATGGAAAGGGGAGATTGAAGAAAGTAGACCAGATTAGTATATATATATATATGATAAACAAAAATGCAAGTTAAAAAACTTGCTAATGCTTGTATTTATGTCCACAGATGGCGTCCTACCAAAAACACCTATCAAGCGTATATTTCGTTTACATAAACGTCAGAGTAGTTAGTATTCACTATCTCTAACTATAATTCCACTTTCAGATCATGATTTCAAGCTATTTGCTATCGTCAGTGAAAGACAGGAATAAAGAAACTAGATCTAAATACAAACTCTGAGCGTTTATGAAAAAATTTCTATTCAGCTTGCAAGCGTGAATTTTTTAGACACGTAATGTCTTCAAACTCAGCATAGCAAACCAGATAGCTATATGGGTCTGATCTCAGTTCAGCATCACCACATAGTAGAAGCCTCTGCAATTTCATTACGCGTATATTTTTCTTGCCTGATCATTTGTGTATTTCTTTTCCTTGCTTGATCATTCTTGCTCATCCCCTTCTGAATCACCAATTTATTTAAATTATTTACAAACTCAATTATTTATCAATTTTAATACTAGATTATAAGGTTGTTTGCTTAATTTATACATATTTTTGTCATACTGCAATGATATTTGGAATGAAAAATTATAATACTCTACTTAGGGTTGTATACTTAGTCTAAGCCACATGTTGGGTCACTAACTCCGGAAAAATATACCTATGTAACGGTGAGTTTGTACATTTTGCTCAACAGACTTGCAGGTCCAAGCAGAGAACAAAGCTGACCAAAGTCAGGATAATAATACCCTACGTCTGATCATACCTTAACTCCCTCACTTGTGCTTCCAAGTCAACCCATCATGAATGACATGCCTGAGGTTACACTCAATATCTCTTTAATCATGTTCCAGCAAATAGCAAAAGCAGTAAAACATGAGCCATTCCCCCCTATTACATATTCTATTATATGACTTAATCAGAGATTCATAAGATAATGAGCAGTAATGAGACTGGAATAAATTTATATTTCATAAATTTAATATAACATTTAATAAATACTAAAGCATAGTAACTGGTGTATAGCTAGTTCACATGCAGTGAGTGTATTCTCAGGGTTATAAAATAATATTCACAAAGCAATGAGTGGATTCTCAGGGTTATCAACATCTTACAAAGAAATAATTAATATTCTCAGGGTTATAAAATAATACAAAACATTGAGTGGATTCTCAGGGTTATAAAATATTACAAAGCAATGAGTGGATCCTCAGGGTTATAAAATAATATTACAAAGCATTGAGTGGATTCTCAGGAGTTATAAAATAATATTACAAAGCCAATGAGAAGAGGATTCTCTAGGATATAACATAATATTACAGAGCAATGCATGGATTCTTTAGGTTATCAAATAATATCAAAGCAATGAATTGGATTCTCTAGGTTATAAATAATATCAAGCAATGAGTGGATTCTCTAGGTTATAAAATAATATTACAAAGCAATAGACTTTTAATAAGCTTATGTCATCTTTCATGTTCTAATTCACCTATTAACATATTTGAAATCGGTTATAGTTAATAGAGTGATTGATTTATTGATAAATGATAAATTATATTATTATTAAGTTATTATTTAGTTTAGGATTATATTAAATTACTAAGTTTAAGCTAATATTATAAATATATTCAAAATCATATTATAGGAACGCATTTGCATGACATATAATTGTTATACAGTTAAACACATTAATCTGATTCTAGATCGGATCAAAGTCGAAATCACTTTCTAGGGAAATGGAACTACAAAATGTGGTGGCCAGTTGAACGTCAGATTCTGGGGCATTTATAAACTATGGTATCAGATAAATGCGTCTCAGATGCATTGTTAATGGGGTTTATTACCTAGCAAACAGTTCCCTAACCGATGTGCTTGCTATAAGTGGAAGAGGCCTTTTTGTAAGAACAGAATTGGCTTATGATCCCTTTGGAAACACTTTGGTTCCGATTATATACGAATAATTGTCACATTTGCCTAAACTTACTGAGGCTTGCAACTTGTGAAGGCCACGAAGCAATGCCAGCAGTTACCTAAATGTTCGAGGCGTGACTGGACGCTGGAACTAGAAATCTTGGGTGGGACCATTATAGACATAGCAAGTAGATATGCATATTTATACAGGAATTAATCAACCATTCGCAATACACTAGAGTAATATTTCATGCGAAAATTAGTTACACCAAAATCTTAGCTTCTTCGGTGCTACTACCACACGGTTAGTTCATAAAGGAGTTTATTAGATTATATGATAAAGGAGATAATGAGAATCTGATTTAAGGTTTTTCTGCATAACTATTCATTCCATAATTAAACGGAGTTATAGCCAACTTAAGATTTTAAGAACTGGGAATATTAATTATATGTAGTATAGCCTACATCTAATATCAAACGATTTTTAAATAATAAAATATGAGTTATAAATAGCTCACATAAATTATTGATTTTTAAATAAATTACTTTCATACTAAATAGTTACGTCAAAATAGACCTTACTAATAGTGCAGAAATCTTTTGAGATAGCGAATGCAAACCTACATTTTTAAATAGCTTGCGTAATATACCTTTTCAAATAGCTGGCCAAGAAATACATTCTAAATCACTTACGCAAATATAATTCTTAACTAATCTGGGCCAAAATTGCGTTTTAAATAAAATGCACTCAATATATACGATTTTAACTAGCTTTCAGTAAACATTTTCATTTATCTAACTTGAGAAAAATTAAGTTTTAAATAATAGATGCTAAATATACATTTTAAATAACTTTAGCAAAAAACATTTTCATTTTCTTGAGAAAAAGATCTTGCGTTTTAAATAATATCATAAATATACATTTTTAAATAACTTTAGCAAAAAGATTTTAAATAACTTGTTCGGACATTATAAAACGATTCACTCTAGCACAAATAAGTTTTATTTCAGAAAGGAGTTTGGCTGTATTCTTTATATACTTAATATTCTGATATACTAAAAGTGTTTACTCCTCCTCTCCCAGTAATTTATTAACACTGAAAGGCTCCATTCTGATAAAAACACAGCATAAATGCTCATGAACTTAAAACTACAGATGAACAACATAGATAATTGCATAAACAATCAATAAGATTTATAATTTAGAAATGAATTTCTTGTATGGTTTTATAGAAACTAGATGTTTAGGATTATTTAAAATTATTAATGATCAAGCAAGAATTAGGATAGTGTTCTAAGATTTAAACAAATTTAAGATAAACATTTTAAGATAAACAGTTGAATATTTAGAAAAGATAATTAATTATGTGATTTAGTTAGCTAGCTTTCCATTTGGAATCCGTTTTGGTTATGAAATTTAATATTTGGTAGAAAGGATTTACCGGAAAGTCTTTATGGCACATGGTTCATTACGCTTCTCTTTTATATTCAGTCAGGCTGGGCTTCTCTTAGGTTTTAGTCTGGATGTAGCTTTGCAAGTTAATCTCTAAAGCTGGCTTTCCCCATTCTTCTGGTCAGGAACTCTCTGGTCTCTCAGGTACAGCTTCTTTCTTACTGCGATGGGCATGGTGGAGGTTTTCTCTCTCGGTAGCTGCTCATGGAAGAGCAAACGGCTGTCTTTCGTCTCTAGCCCACTGTCATCTTTGGAGCAGCTTTGATGGTAGCTTTTTAAGATTTAGCTTTTTAAATGGCAGGAACAGTTTTCTTATTTAACTTCAGCTCTGGTCTCCGGAAATAATTTCAGCAGCAAGCACATTTTTACAGCAACAGGAAAACTTAACACAGATGATAGATGGATGGAAGAGGTTTTGGTGGCTATTTAGATTTTTTTTTTGTCTCTCTTTTATAGATGGTATTAACATCCTACTTTGAGTCATATTACATCACCTGATGACTAGTTCAAAACTAGCCTTTAACCAAATATCCAGTTAGTAAAAATATTAAGTATATCTAAATCTGGACTTGGTAAGACTCTATTGTTTTAATTGACATCATGGTTAAAAGATATATTTTAAAGAGAATGGTCACAAGCAATTTGTAAAGCTTTTTGTAGCATAGATTATGCCCTGACTGAATATTATAATTGGTGTGAGTTCTAATTTTTAATAGGTCAAATTTTAGTCAAAGATTTTATTTTTAGAATGAATTTTTAACTTTCTGTAATTTTAAGCAAACAAAAGAATTGAATACTTGGATATTATTTAAAATAAATACTGACTTAAATAGTGTAAATAGAAAGAATATTGAAAAATAAATATCATATAAATTTAACTTATTATGCTGTTATATAGATAAATTTTAATTATACAGTTATGTTTATTCATTTATTTTTCAAATCTAATAGGGTATGTATATCATCTAGTGAGACTGTAATTTTATATTAATAGGATGATTATATACGCATACCCTGCTATATTATAAGCACAAAGTTT